>DWNR01000369.1:0-20646 GCA_018250455.1 Polygonus leo | reverse complement strand
GTAACCACGCCTCTCCAAATCGAAACATAATAAATTGATTCACGGAGGATTATAAGGGTGGCGGAGGTACCTCCCCGGTCGAACTACATGAGTTCTTCCACCTACCTTCTATTCACTGAAAAACTCTTAAGTTCGTGTTAGTTACACTATAAACAGGCATTTTTGTTCTGGCTAATTTATACTACCAAACACAAACGTTATCTATGCCGCACATACTATCACATCTATCATTTACCACACGAAACTATAATCAAAACAAGTGGTAGAAACTATCAAGATCCGAATCCGTATCCGTATCCGTGGAATTTGACACTAAAGATTTGTATTCGGATCTGTATCCGCGGATATACTTTATTAATGATCCGGCACATCACTACTTGTTAGTATCAGTTATAGAAGTAGCATTAACGGCAATAGTAGTAGCAGTTGCAGTAGCTGTAGCGGTAGCAGCATTCAGCATCAGTGCCAATCGTTGTCACTGGTAGAATTAAGGTTAAAGTTGATTATGAGGAAAGTTCCCAAATTTGACTGGTATGATGAAATAATGTACCAAAACAAAGTCGCGTCTTTAAAAATTCAACTCGATTACAACTCATAATTAGTTCATTTTCCAGTTCACGATCTCTCAACTTCTAATTTTCCGTTTTAACAACTTTTCTGTGAGGCCCGCTTCCTTTATCCTTTTTAGTATGAATGAAAAGGCTTCTTTTGAGTTGGAAAGAACAGATGCGTCATCTTAAACTTTGTATCATAATGAATTTATTTATATACTTTTAATATGATGTTTAAGTAGCAAACGAACATGCGAACCAACTCTTGGAAAGTGACCAAGGTTTGTTTCTCAGATTGTAACGAAATGTATAAAGTATAAATAGATTTTTATTTGGTAAAAGTAGACTTAATTCGCTGGTGCTATCCTAAGATCCGTTCTCAAGTGACGAGTTTTACCCGCACAATCTCTGCTAACTTCCAACTTATTCCATTCCATTCCAACCAATGTACTTGACATTAAGTACATAAGTACACAGAGAAACAATAATGAAAACAGAGACAGGTAAAAAAGGAAAATTCTTTGTCTCTTTCTCTCTTCCTCTACCGCTGCTTTACCTTTAAATTTTCCAGTTACTCGTTTTCTAGCTTCAGTGAAACGAATCCCTTATTATCCCTTATAAGTACTTATCGTAGTATTCTCCTCACGCACACTTCCATAATTGGAATTCTCGACGAGATTGTGATCTTATGAAGGCGGATTGTCGTCAAATAAATCGCGTGTTTATTGTTTCTTTTGAGGAAACTATACCATATTTATTTCGTTTAAGAGTTTTCAGTAAAATCGTAGAACATTTATTTAGTAATTAAAATCTGTCAATGGCTTGGATTTGATACTTTGTTATGATGAAAAAAATGAAAAATAAAACATTACAATATAAAAAAGGAACAAAAAAACAAGCGTTTCTATATTTTTATTTATCGCCACAAGAAAAACCAAAATTACGCATATATCACACAAGAGGATAAGTAAAGTCGATCAAAGCAAAGAATTTCATACGCCAATTTGGATGAGACCTTTGATGAATCTACTTGCTACGTAATGATGTTTTCGGGAAGAAATGTCAAAGGAATATTTTCAATATGAATCTCATATACCTTATGGTTGTGTTTGAAATCTATCTTTCTTTTTTTTATTCATAGAGGATCGTTCACCATAAAAATGTGTTCCACGTTCACCCACGCTGTTATAATTTAGAACATGGGTGTTTCATGCTTTTTAATGTAATTTGCGTTTTAGATGAAGAACTATTATCATTAACAATTAAATATACCCTCAGGGATAGCGAAATATTTATGGACATGTAGGAACGTGCGCTCTAACATAGTAGGTACTAAAAATAAAAAATTATTAATGCTTGATCGAAAAGGTCTAATTTTGTGTCAAGTACGTGGGTTTTAGTCAGCAAATCTACAAGAGATACACGAGGTGATGGCGGAGAAAGTCATTGGTTGATTACTTCATTGCTATGAAAGTGAAGTGGATATGATATTGGTAAGTTTAACTCACTGTCTTGTTACTTTGCACGTACCAGCTGGATACTCAGCATTAAGTAGTTGTGATACTTGATAATTTTATACACATAGTTACATAAAGTTCTGATGGTATAAAATAAATTGTATTCCGTATCAAGACCAACACGTGATAAAAGCGAAACTTATTAAAAGGGCAATCCCGAAACTTTTTGCTAAGGAAACTTTGAAGAAAAGTTAAACATGAGTTGTAGCTAATAGCTCCCATGGCCCGAATTTGAAACAAACAAAAATGGATGAGTCTCATAAAGAATTTAGGCTCATATTCGAGTAAACGACACTCTGCGATGATGTTCCATGACCTAAGTTCCGCGGAGTTCGTTTATCGCCATCCTCAACAGATGTATAAGCTTTGTAAAGACGCGGAATATGTCTGAATAAAGTAAAAGCCGCTTTGTTTGCGGCGACCACAGATGAAGAAATAAGAAGATGTGCGAACAACAAGAAAGAGTTTACGTACAAAATGTACATATTGTCGCTAAAACGCTCTCGAATATATTGAGAATTATTTTGTCGTACAAACTGACTTGCTTCGACTGATGCGTGGAAAACCTTTTACCTAAAACCTAAAAATACTGGGTTACAGCGAAAAACAATGCTTTAAACAGATAATGTATTATAGGCCTACATCGCTCAAGGAAAATCATACTAATATGTAATGATAACTCGTCTTTTTTTTTACATTCTCTGACTACGATGCAAGTTTGTTGTTATAAGTTACCCACATTTGTTTTGTGTCAACAACAAATTTACCTGCTGATGGTCTTGAACGTCAAGATAATGATAATAATATTGTGGTTTGCGACTTTATTATCATTGCACATTTGATTTATTAACTTTGTTATTTATTTAGGACTACAGTACAAGTATAATAGGAACGCTAGGTGCTTTTATGCTTTATATACATTACATTTATTTTCCATAAAAGTTACTGATAATTTTCGTTGAGTGAAATTTAGATAATCAATATCAGGTATTGATTATCTAAATTTCTCCTTAAATTAAAGTTCGACGGACACTTATAATCTAAATCTTATAATCTTCTTGAGTAATAGAAGAGGTAAATGACAATAATTTACCTCTTCTATTACTCAAGTACGGAGCAAGTATTAAATAGGTCGACGAACTGACTTTTATTATTGAAGCATCTCCCTTGAAAGATACGCATCAGTTTGCATTGGCCGCACTCAGTGAAATGCGGACTATCTGGAAACTCGTGAACTCAAGGAACGAGGGCGATCTTATCGACTCTTTACTCACTTAACTGCGTTCCAGAGATTTTTATTTGAAGTATCTCAACATCCGTATAGTACCGATTATCTGTCGTTGATATTGAACGGCGATGCAAAGATTTTCTTGGAAGGGATATTTTTATATGCAGATATTATGGGAAGAAAATTTTAGAATATCATGTGAAAGGCAAATACAAGAAAACGAAGCTTGATGAGCAGCACGTCATATAATTGTTTAAGGGAAAGTTATTAATTTATAGAATATGTATTTATAATAATAGTATCGTAGAAATATGCAATATACATATTAACTATCGCATATACGAACCCGTTCAAATATTCTATTTCATGGAATTATTATTGCAACCGAAACAAGTTGTTGTGTTATCAATCCTAATAAGAAAAAATATTTTAGATTTTATACAAGACTACAAGATACTTTGGATTTGAAAAATTTATTCTCTCGACATAAGTTTTTAGTATTGCATCATGAATATTTTTGTCTGTAGATTTATATTTATGTGCAGAATTTTTATATAACAGAGATAACTTGATTTCAACGCGAAATACAATTAAAATCTTGATGAAGATCTATCACATACAGTCATTTTAATAGACATAAGCCACACACCAAACCACTAGGATTTACATTAGAATATGTAGTAGAAACTTGAAACAATTCTTGTGTATATTGAATGAAAATCTTAGTCCTCAGTCTTAACAACGTATCTATGGGGAGTCTCAAGTACAGTTCAATCGTATTTGTGGTACCGTTTTATTGTCTAAAGGTAGCAAACGAGCATGCAGTTCACCTGGTGGTAATTGGTCACTGTCGCCCATGGACATTACGTACTGTATACGTATGGGGATTTGTATACGTAGTACGAATACAAATCCCCGAGTTGACCACAGATGCGTTGCCGCCCCTGAGGACTAAGATGTCCGCTTCGCGCGAAGTATAACCGGCAACTACGCCTCTCCAAACCGTAACACAATAAATTGCTTCACCGAGAATTATGAGGGTGACGGTGGTACCTCCTCGAACGAACTACATGACTTCTACCACCTGGAAAATAATTTAAATAGTATCTCGTATAACCGCGGAATCTTACCTGATATTGCAAGTACAAAGATATAAATGTGTTTCGAAATATTTAAATTTTTTTTGTTATTGTGTAAAGGTAGCAAACGAGCTTGCAGTCCACCTGATGGTAAGTGGCTACTGCCGCCCATGGACATCAGTAATCATCCTAAAGTACGTTTGAGTCATACCTAAGTTTGATCACAGATGCGTTGCTACCCCTGAGGACTAAGATGTACGCCTCGCGTTTAAGTATAGCCGGCAAACACGCCTCTCCATACCGAAATGGAGGATTATGAGGGTGGATTATAAGTGTTTCAACTTTAGTTGATGATATTTATCACTTATTTTGATGGAAAAGAAAATGTTAAATGTTACGAAAATTTATTTATAGAAGAGTTATTCATAATATTCTCAAAGATACTTCAAGTCTATTGACTAGCGCAAAATATATCTTAAGCCTATTTATTGCCTAATTGATTGGAAGACTTTACCTACAATTAACGAATTGTATCATAATAATTTCCAACTATTACCAATATAAACTTTTACTAATTTATTTCTTAACATTTTAAGGAACATCATAAATAACTTAAGGCTTTCAAAACTTTAATTAAATTATTTTAAACGCATCATTTTAAATTGATACGTTATTATTTAGTAACAAATGCATATCCAATAAATGGATATGATAAACATAAATTCGATTATTATTGGCCAGGCGGTAGAACTCATGTAGTTTGTTCGGGGAGGTACCACCTTCACCCTCATTATCCTCCGTGAAGCAAAACTTTGTTTCCGGTTGGAGAGGCGTGGATGCCGGCTATACTTATACATGAGGAGAACATTTTAGTCCTGAGAGGTAGCAACGTATCTGTGATCAAACTTAGGTATGACTCAATAGTACTTGAGAATCATTACTGATGTCCATGGGCGGCAGTAACCATTAGCATCATATGAACTGCATGCTGGTTTGCTACCTTTACACAAAAAAAAACACATTAAACTCGCAAAAAATCTCCTTCAATATAAAGTCTTGTTTATTATTGACATAAAACAAACTCGGAAGTTACTTACTTTATAACAAGAGACCTGTGTCGGAGCAAACAAAGCGGATTTTACCTTGGATATTTCATCTTTATAAAGCTTGTACATCTGTACTGAGGCTGGCGATAAATTAACTTCGAGAAATTTCGGTCACGAAACATCATGGCAGAGTGTCGTTTGTTGAGAAGTTTTTATGCCTAAATTCTTTATGAGCCCCATTCGTCTTTCCTCGCCAGAACTTCGAGCTTTGGGAGTCGTCTGCTCTTGTCTTTCTTTTACGGACATTGTTGTAGTATACAAATTTTTTTATTTGCCTTTTCTTACATCAGACGAGTGTGATAAAGGGCCACTGGTATTGATGTTATTACCTTGTTTATTACCTATAAATAATGTATATAATATAAGTAATTGAGAACAACCTGCAGGTTTTGACTGTTTCAAATGGAGCAGTTACTCAATTCTGTTTTTACGCAATATTGTTGCCCCGTATCAAAATTTTAAACTAAGGCTGCTCAACTTCAGGTCCGCCGCTAAATTCTAAGTGGGCCGCAACATTTAGATTTTGCCAGCTCGTTTATAGGAAATCGGTATGCCTAATTTCATTTCCTTTAAGATAGCTAATATCGTCTTTACTAATTTTTTTGATAAAAAAGTTAAAAATAATGTTTTTATCGTGTTGAGAAAAAAACCATTAAATTATATTTTTTTTTATTCCTAAAAAACAATGTAAATAAAACTTAATCTAAACTCGCAATAATCTATAAAGAGGGAAGAATGTGTTTAGGATAAATAGGATACAAGTAAATCTTCCATTAAATTACATTAAATGAAAATTTCGTGGAATGTTTTGGAAGAGAAATCGTTTGAGAAGCAATATAATGCCAATATTAAACCCATAACGCTACTCAAAGGCTACCGTAGGCCCGCAATATGAGATTCATAATACTAATATCCCTTTGACAATATTTACCCAACATCATTAGGTGGTAAGCAATATCAAAGCACAGGAATTTTATATTTTGATCGATTTTTTTGTATGCTTGTAACGAGATTACATCGCCTCCGAATATTATGAATGGATTTTGATGATTCTTTTTTTGTAATTCTTATTACAGAGGTGGATCCATTGTTTTTTTTACAATTTTTTGCCTGCCTCAAAATCTAACGTGAACTGCGTAGTGAAGAGGGTATCCTAAAGTTCATGTTCAAAATAGTTCGGGACTGGATATTTATTGAGAAAATCATCTGATCATGAAGGTTTTGTATAATGCTAATATACCGGTTCAATATTATAATAATAAGATTATAAGTTTCAAAGAAACAAATTCAAAATTACGTTTACCATGATGAAATCTATATTATTTTACGGTTTTACGCAGGCAGCACACGGCGTAAAAGGTAGCAGCGTAGCCGTGTAGCAGTTGTTTATTAAAAATGTTTTCCAAGTCAGAAAAATTATCTGTTACTGGTTGCCATTTAAAAAAATAAAAAATATACTATGTTTTAACGCTAAATTGTATCGAATTTGTGTAACATTGTAAGAATCTATAATGTCTTCATAAAATTTTCAAACAAGTGATTCATTCGACGTCGATTTGCCTTTATAAGATCACAATCTCGCCGAGAATTCCAATTACGGCGAAGCGTGCGTGAGGAGAATGAGACCCGTCATTTCCTTTGAATGGACGTATTATGGAGAAAGACATTAAGACTCAACAGAAAGTTGTTTCATGGCTCATGATCGTCACTTCTTATTATTTCAGTCCTAATAACATTATTACCGTGATCTTTTTTTTTATTGTCTTAAAGTAGGAAACGAGCATGCAGTCCACCTGATGGTATGTGTCCACTGCCGCCCATGGACATTAGTGATCATCCCCAAGTACGAATAAATCGCACTTGAAGTTGACCACAGATGCGTTGCTACCCCTGAGGACTAAGATGTTCGCCTCGCGTTTAAGTAAAGCCGGCAACCACGCCTCTCCAAACCGAAACACAATAAATTGCGTCACGGAGGATTAATAGATTGGCGGTGGTAATTCCCCGGTCGAACTACATGAGTTCTCCCACCCGTCAAATGATCTTATCTGATCTTAGTCTTACTAATGCCTATTTTTGGAAAATTAACTATGTTGGCTCTTACAAATGTATGTTGGTTGTCCCAACGAAGATGGCTTATATTTTAAAAAGCTACCAATTTCTAAATTAATTAAAATAAATGGATTTAGTTAAGATTACTTAGGATGACCAGTATAAAATATTTTGACAAATACATATAATTGGGAACAGGCGCGGTTTTAAGGGGGGGGTCACAGGGGTCATGACCCCCCCCCAAAATTCTGCAAAACCTTTTAAAAATGGTCAATTTACGAAGATTGAATACCAAATATAAAAAAATGAATACCAAAAAATATTATTACTCGTTTTGGCAATAAAAAAGATGACTTCCAATTGTTTTATGATGTCATTTATATTATTATACGCAGTATTTTTGTGTTGTGACCCCCAAAATTTAGTATGACCCCCCCCAAAATCTGAGTCTGCGACCGCGCCTGATTGGGAATCGATATATTAAAAATATACCATGTAAAATCGTTCATAATTGCATTTAAAAGTTAATAGAGTTTGTATTAATTCCTGCGCTGTCATTCTGTTACGATCGGTTTCAATATATTGCTAGAAGTTAAAATAATGACTTTAAACTTTTGTGATGTACAGATAGATTATTGAAACCGGCTATTAATGAATAATTCTACAACATCTTCATTTACAACTATCTATATCGCGATCAAAACAACATTACATATAGCCAATGCATTGCGAACTTACCCGTATATCTACATCGAACTATTTATGTGTGTGTGTTCCTCAAGAATTCCACAAAAGCCTACTAAATCTGCTCAGTATTTATGCCGCGGACGTGCTAACAACCGCCGCGTACGGCAATTTGTAGAATGTCTGCTTAAGTGCATATGGAGGACATAAAACCTACCCGCGGGATCTCATAAGATTAAAACAATAGGACGGAGAAACATTTGGTTTCTTTATTGCACTTTGAATATATTAGGATAGTGGAACTTCTTAAATGTATTTATTTGGTAATAAACAAAAAGAAAATGTGGTTATAAAAGAAGTAGAACTTCTATATGCTAACTGATGAGATACGACTACCACCTGCGCAATCCTCCGTAACGTAGAAAAATTCTTATTTGTTTGATACAGTGAATTTAAATGTAATACAATTATTTTTTACACAAATATTCTTATGGCAATTGCGATTAAAACATAATTAAGGTATACCAATATTTATTTTCTTTTATTTTGTTCGATTGGTAATTAGCGGTTGGGGATACTAAAAATTGTCACCGTTTCACAAAGTGTTTCTCTACGGAGAAGAAACGGTGTAAATTACAACACTCTGTTTGAATCATAAAAATTAAAAATGGTTACCTGAGATAAAAGATAATATAAATGAAGTGAAAATCGATGTCTTCACGAGAAATTATATGCGCTTGAAATTTGATCTACTTTAAAGAACCAACTCTTAACCATAAGGTTTTTTATCGTATGTGCAGTAAAGCAGTAAAGCTGCCCACGGACATCAGTAATGATCCCCAAGTGATTGAATCATATCTAAATTTGATCACAGTTGAGTTGCTATCCCTCAGCACTAAGATGATCGCCTCATAAGTATATCTGGCAAGCAAGCCTTTGCAAATTGACACAGAATAATTTTTTCAAGGAAGATTATGAGATTGACGGTAATATCTCCCTCGAACTAGAGTTCTACCACCAGGCAAAGTAATATATTCGCTTTTTGATAAACCCTTTAAAATTATTTAAAATCCACCAATACTCAGTTGATAATGTTAATCGTTAAATCTTCGAAATGTGAATGTAACCGAGACCAAGTGATAATTATAAATGACATAAAGCGACATTATCTACCATTAACATGAATATAATATTGGTTATACAATTGCAGACCCGCATAACGGTTTATCAATCGCACTGAACCGTGTTATTGTATCTGGTCGAAGTTTGTTACATAGAGCCCGCATGATGCCCGATTGTATTGACCAATTTTATTCCACCTAGTGCATATAAAATGTTGTTATTTTATACATTCAGTTAATTCTTTTTGTCTAATTTTTATTTGATCTTTTTATGTGAGGCACAGGAAAATAAATACTCTTATAAAAATATGTAACGTAATATGCATTTGTTAATGAATTTGTATGCAATTTTTGACAAATATTGTCAAATATTTATTTGTAATGGAATTATTAACAAAATATGAATTATTATAATAATTAAATTTTTGTTGAAAAGTTAATCGTAGTTAATAAACATTTTTCACCAGATTAAACAAAATAGATGGTGATGATAAAGATACGTATAATTTTTTTATTAAATGTATAAAACGTATAAAATGTATAGTTCCTTCTTAAAATTAAAATTTAAGTAGCTTATTGATACTAGAAAATAATATTGTAGTCAATCTATCAATTTAAAACAAAATAATGTGCATTCAAAAGTGTGAAAGTTATACTCAAAATGCGCTCGCTGTATTTATTACTGTTATACATTTTCAAATTCAGCCATTTGATGAACGTTATCTTTACCTGTCACTCTTTTGCCTTCTTCAATTCTATCATTTATATATGTACAAGTACAACATAAGTAAAATAATACATCATACCTTATTATGTACCTTCTTTATTCACTTATTCAAGAGAAATATAAACAACAGTTCCTTTATAACATCGTTAGAACAAAAATCAGTATTACAATTACTATGTGCTATACTAATTTTAAACATTGAGATCATGAAAATAATCACAGATACAAAATTAAATACGACGACGCTATCGCCAGGAAAGGTAGATTTCGAAAATTTGTTTTTTCATAATTTTTCAATGCCGGCAAATTTTGAAAGATTTTTCAGTTCACTCACTTACTAATTTGTTCGTCCATTGGCAGATTTGTTAGGTCCTGCCTGTCTGGTATTTCTGTAGAAAGAAACTGATTCATGAAGTGTTTAACACACTTAATTTCGAATTGAAATATGTCCTTGAATTGTAAATTTGAACAACAAAATTGACATCTTTGGTAGAATAATAATTTTAGTAAGTTACAATTATTATTCTTATGCTAGAACAGAATAATTTCTATTTTTTCTTTTCCTGTTGTAGTTTAGCTTTGTTTTCTTTATTTTTATTTTTATCTGAATTGTATTTATACACAATGTGGAAAGAGTAATGATAGTAAATTTTGGAAATCTACCCAAAAGTACAGAAATATATAAACATTGTCTGACCACATAATTTACATAGTTTCCTTGCTTACTTTATGAATATAATTACTAAATCGTATTTACAGTAGGCCAGCTAGTTTTGTAAGAAACACTATCATTAAACGAAGACTTATTCTACTAAAAACTTTCCTTCTAAACAAAGTTACGGTACATTCTTATCTTGTGTTAATTACTGCATTTTTCCAATCTAATTTAAGTCTGTTACGATCGTAATCATGCTTACTTTAAGCAAGATTCATTCTGTTGTTAAATACAAAGCTATACAATTTCGTAGCTTTAGGTTATTAGAAACACAATATGTATGTTAGTACATACATATTGTGTTTCTAAGCAATACTTCATCATTTCTATTCGCTTTAATAGCAACTGATTGAAGCATTGTAAGCAACAGACATCTTTATTTAAATTAGCATAAACGCAGTTTTTAGTACAATCGTCTTAGGAGTTAACTATTTCTACTGTTGTTTATATGCATTTTAAATGTACAGTTTGAGGTTTATATAAACGCACACAATACAATTGTCGAAAATTGAGTCTACTGAGTTCTGAGTCCAAAGTTCTGAGTTATTGATAACATAGCGGTAGGCAATGTAGATAGATAAATTTAAGGATAAAAGAGAGCATAAAAATGGAAACAAATACGCTATCCGCGTATAAAATCAACTACTTTTCTATGAGACTTCGAACTCGGTCTGCTTTCTTTTTAACGAGTGTAACACTGTAGTAAATTGTACTATATACTTAAGATGTCTACAACTGTTAAACAAAGTACTGTAACTTCGTTGGACACGGGTATTCTTTCAAAACAGCTATAGATTCAAAAGCAGTGCCTGTACTCGGGTAGGTAAATCAAATTAAGCAACTATTTTCGAAATTTATATTTTAATATAGGTTCTTTATTAAGTTTTGGAATCCTTCACATAATATAAGTAATAAGTAATACTGCATTGTAACCCTACGCTTGATTTATTGTATTACCTAATTTTAATCGTATTTACAAAGATTTGTAAATAATGTACGAAATAAAAATACATGAATCATGTATTCAAGATTCAATACTTATTAGCTGCTTAAAGTTAGAAATTATAAATACAATTACATTTTCCATACAATCATATTTTTCCATTATTTTAATATTTTAAGTTATTTGGAATACAAAAACGGATTGGTGAAAAGCATGGAAGCCCCTCTGCGGACAGATAGTTAATGAAATATTTATGTAGAAGTCTTGACTACATATGACAATTTTGCTAATTTTAATGCGTAAGAAAAAGGTAATAGACAAGCACAAATAGGAGAAACATAAAATAAAAAAAAAATAACAAAGAAGGTATTTGTTCTCTCTGTTTTTTACATAAATATTCTAACATGAAGTCTGACGAAATAACAAAATTGAATCTAATATTACAATGTTCACATGTAATATGAATAATAGGAGCTAGATTATTGTTGATCATAGTAACACAGTTGTTTATTTTAAGCAAAGAATCCTAAATAAAAAATTTATGATAATAATTGCCGATACTTTAATAATTAATGAACAATAAATACTAATACGGGTAGCATTCCCTACAATACTAATGAACGTTCCTGTAGGTACTAAGGATATCGACATGTACTAACAGAACCTTTATGGAGATGAGAAAAAATTACGTGTCCTTCAATACAACGTACGGGGTGGCCAATCCAGATATTTGGCTGGAACACTGTTTGTGGGCTTGTCCTGCTTTGGGTACGAGTACCAGCTGCTCCAGGTCACCCTGTAGTGAAAAAAAAAATCTTTAATAAAATTCATCTATAATCAACCTGTAGTGGATGTAATAAAAATAAAAATTGAAATCATTTATTATTACGTTCAGTATAAGTCTGTTCTCCTATCATCCTAATTTTTCTATTTGAAAAAAAATCGCAATATCTATATTTCTCTAATTAATTAAGTATGACTCATCGTTAATAGGAGTTTTCGTTATCATTTTGTTTTTCTTAACATGAAAATCTAAAACGGTGTCATTTTACTTTGATATTTCATACATTCTTGCATTTTTATGAAAAAGCAGACAATTTTTTTATCCTATCTCATTTTTTATGTTCTGAAGTTTCGCCAAGTTTTTTGTAACTATAAATTTCACACTGGAACTGCGTTTTATGGTCGATCTGGGACAAGTTATAAAACGAAATCCGTGGTCACTTTAAAATATCAGTTTTATGAACTTTTATTACAGTAGAAATAAAAACACCTTTATATAATATCGTTACTGTTATCGTATTTTTCCATCGTTTTTAAAAACAAAAGCCAATTATGTTTTATGACGTGAATATTTTGTTTTAATACCAAAATTTGGTCCAGTGCCTCTTATTGGACAGCTTTTATTTTCTATCAGTTACGAAATCTTGTATGAGTTACAAATCTATGATTATTAAATCTATATTTTGTAATTACGTATTTTTTAAACTTTAAAAACCCTCCTAAAATCTGATTTAATTAACTTCAAATTTATATGATCATGAACTTTCATCACGAATTTTCAAAAACAATTCTACATTACATACAAATTCAAATAAAACAATTATACAATGAAGTTAACAAAATAAAATAAAACAAACAAAACATTTCGCAAAACACGAGACTGAGAGAAACGATATTTTTCCACAATACCCAAACCGTTCATCATTCATAGAACGTACATATCAAACGCTTGAAAATACAATCTCATACAAGACAGGAAGAAAAAAAAACACGCAACAAAGCGTCGACAGACGTAAAAGAGTATTGAAAAATTTATGGGTCCTCTGTAAATATTTGCGATGTCCCTTTTTACGGTCCGCTTGAATTTCTATTTAATAAAGCTTCCACTTACCGAGAAGAGATAGCCTATAATGAGATCAGCATCCCTTGGAGTGTCCAAAGCGTCTTTTTCAAGGACGTCGGTCCGCAACCAACGGCAGTCTACGTATACCCGCACGGTGTCATCGTCGTGAACGCTAAAACAAATGAGATTTGATTTATCTTAATGCTTTTAAAGGTTTTTCTAAAGGCGCTAATTTTATTTGATAATCTGTGAATGTTTCACGTTTTGTACAGAATTAACATAGGATTTTTACTTTGCGGAACATATTGTGAATGTAAATGTCGTGCTTAGTATTTTTAATGTTCTGAATGAAATTAAATTAAATTTTATTTACAAAAATCCATTCAAAATCATCTGAATTAGATAGAATCTATATTTCAAAAATGTAATAAAAGTAACCAAACATGCCAATTTCAACTACAATGTTAGTAAAACGTAATTCCACAATATTTCATATGTGGATATTATAAACATATAAATAGGACATAATAATAATAACAAATTCATTGGATACTAATAGCCTATTAAAAGCTGTTAGGGTGGTTAAACGTTTAGCATACTTCGATTACAATCCTTGTAAAAGTTTGGAACATCGAAACTTTCGGCTATCGGTAAAGCGCGAATAAATCCATAAAAATAACTTCATTTGCATGAAATTTCATGTTTCCAAGAATAATTTGTTATCCTCCATCTTTTTGATTAAACCCATGCGGGTCAGGACCTATATCAAGGAAGGGTTGGATTTCCCAAAGGATTTTGCTGAGTCTTCCGATGCAATATGTGGTTGCAGGTCCCGCAGGGTAATCTGATCTTTACCGGTCCTTTTGACTAAGCGTCTAAATTGAGAGTAATTCCGCCTTTCTTTGTTTGAAAAAGTCCTTCATATCATATTGACTATTTTACTTTTTTTCTTTTTGTTATTTATGTTTGTTTTGCCACGTGATAGATCTCGTTTAGATCGACATTACCAGGGAGGTACCACCGCCACTCTCGTAATCTTCTGTGAAGCAATTCTTGTGTTTCGGTTTGGAGAGGCGTAATTGCCGGCTATACTTTCGCACGAGGCGAACATCTTAGTCCTCAGGGGTATGATTTAATTGTCCTTGGACATAATTACTGATGTCCATGTTCGGCAGTTACTAGTTACCTTCAGGTGGACTGCATGCTTGTTTGGTACTTTATACGATAAAAAAATATATATGTCTCGATAGAAGTTTCTATTTCATCAATAAGAATATTTATAACGTTATACGTAGGTATTATCAAAATCTTATTCAATATATGTCTCTTTCATTACTTCGTCTAACTCAAAACAAAAGTAGTAATAAAGCAATTTCGTTTTTGATGTCTCTTAAACTTCACGTAGCTGCCTTATTTCTGAAATTAGGCAAAGGCTTTCTCTCATGTATGCTAATAGGCGTGAGTACGCGCACATTATACTCTTATAAGGGCTTTAATTAAACATCGCGAACAGTTTAATTTTCTTTCATGTTGTCAATTTCAGTCAGCTCAAGATTGAATTATCCTCATGACTGACTCGTAATTGTAAAATGGACTTCTTGGAGGCGACATTTAATCTATCGTGAAATTAAATTGCATAATATGAGAGTAATATTTGAGCAAGTCAAAACGGTCGACTTCATGCTGAATAAATTTTATATTCTGGCTTCTTGGTAAATTAACCTTTTGAAGAAAGTATCAAATTTTCGGGTCAAAGTAATTGCGCCTCGAAATAACTTGTTCATTTTTATTTGTGAAGGATGGTTTGTCTTTCCCTTTTTATGGACACTTTGTAAAGCTAATTTAGTTGGTGCCTCGCAAGTTAGTCCTGGTTTTTGTAGTATTTGATGTTTTATTTTTTATTTATCATAACTGTTACTGGTATTCCCTTCCCAGTCAAAATCTAAAATAACTATAATTACTGCTTTTATATATATTGATGTAAATAATGAGCGTGCACTGTAAATGAGTAAGTATCAATGTCATATATAAACAATATGGTTTATATAAACAACATACGGTGCAATGTTTAGTGCATAATGATACAGTTAGTGTTGTGTGTTGTAATAGGGAACCTAAAAAAGTAGAACGAACTGGATGTAGGGTAGATAGATTAATCTACCACTAGCATTTGTCAACGCTTTCTCTCCGCCACCAATCTCGCCGTGACCACGATCCATGCAACTGGTTCGAAAAGCGGCATCCAAAAGACCGCTTATCGTGAATATCCGTTATATAATACATTTAAAAATATACAAACAACTTTAAATAATAATAAATTGAGTCAAATATGTTGTGCAAATACTTAACTTTAAACATACGTCTCTTACACTATTGAAAATAGTCATATTAATTATATGTTTTAAAACAAGTTGCTTAATTCCACTTAAGTATTCTAGAAAGTATTAATACATTTGTTAAGATACTGTCTCCGTCGGACGATATAACACAAACCATACCTGATAGCAATATGATGCCACCTAAAGTCATACAGTGGTACAGCCAAGTATATGGATCGGGAACTTCCTCCGCCAGCGTGCACCAGTCTCGCTGCTCCCCGACCAGCGAGTTCCAGGGATAGGAAGGACCCAGAACGCCGACGGGAACGAAGTGAGAATAATGTTCCTTGTCCATAGCCGCCACTCTGAGGACAAAAAAATGCTTAATAAAATTTTGTGGCACTTGATACAGTTATTTTTCATCATGGAATGAATGTAGAAAGCCAGCATACAGTCCACCTGTTGGTGACGGGTTACTGCCGTCCGTACACACACACACACACACACACACACACACACATCGTCACGCGAAATCAGTATAGGGGTAGGCAGAGAGTATCGAGTGCCAAACGGCACAGCCGTCCGTGGACATTAGTAATAATTCCCAAGTATGATTAAATAGTACCTGAAGTAGACCACAGTTACCCTGAGGACTAAGATGTTAATCTCGTTCATAACTATAGTCGTCAACCATGCTCTAAACCGCAAAAAATCCTTCACGGAGGGTTATGAGAATGACGGTGGTACCTCCCCATTCGAACTACATGAGTTCTACTACTGAGTTTTGTCGATAGTATGGTATTACTCTCATAATTTCTTCTTCAAACACCATATTAAATGGTGGTAGTTATTAGGTATATTCTCCAAACCACTTCTATGAACTTATCTTGTATTGTGTTTGATATACTGACGAAAGACGAAGTCCTCGATTATAATCTTTTTTGAATATAAATAAAACCTAACTAAAGCAAAATTTATATTAGCCCACCCTATGTACGATGGCATTCCTCAGAACCCTAATATTTTATTACACGATGATATTATAAAGGGTAACCTCGTTTCATTTTTTAATTAAAATTCTCATCTTAGGAACTAGGCCAGTAATGCTATGTAGCCACAGTGTTGCTAAATTAATTGCATAGCTTAAGACATAATTATGTCAAATTTTATTAATATTTAGAGCAAATATTGCTTTGTATTTTTTTTACACTAAATAGTAATATGCGTAGTGATGACGATGGTATGGTAATTAATTGTTATAGTAATTTTAGTAATCACTAATACTAAATATTAGTTATGGTATGATACAGTACAATGGTCACACTTTACACATTGCTAAACAAAAGAGATGAAGCAAACGTATATTGAAGTACACCTCATTCGTATCAATTCATATATATCATTTATATACACTTAATATTAAATTTATTTAGAAGTTCGTGCTTTAAATATCCTTTCTTATACCAATTTATTTACCGACCTAATGTATTCTTTTAAACACTTTCGTAAGAGCGTGGAGCGGTTCACCTGATGGTAAGTATTCTCAGTCAGTTGGGTGTGTTATAATCAACCCTTTATAAGTTTGCTGTAATCTTACTTAACGTTGACGACACATGTCTTGGTTCACGTAAGACCTAAGATATTCGCAACATATTATGTACCTAACAATTTATAATTAAATCCCACAAAACAAAACTTGAGGTTCTACTCCTGAGGACTAAGTAGATCGTCTCATGTTTTACTGGCAACCACAATGTTTCGACCGAAACCCAAATTGATAAAAACCAATTGCGACGCGACGGTAGTGGAAGTGGTAAGTCCTAAGTTAGCCATAAAGAGGTTCTACCATCAGAGAACCGATCTACAACCTGGAGTTCTGCGATCTAAAATGGTGTACATATTAATTACACTAAGTCTATTTATCAAACATTATACAAAAAAGAAAAATGAGTTTTCCTAAAAAAAAATATTCGTTCCGTCATTTAAACTTTCTGTTGTACTGCAATAAAATAAATAACAACTGTGAATGTTATAAAGATCGTAAGCCAGAAAACATGTACTCATACGAAAATCCCAGACGCGTTGTAGAACGATAAATTTATTTAAGAACTTCTGGTTCTGATCTCAGGGGATGCCGTGCTAGTCTAAATCATTAATAACAAAGTAGTAAGTGCCAATTAAAATATGAGATTTTTTTGTGTAAAAGTGAAAGCAAATGAGCATGCAGTCCACCTGATTGTAAGTGATCACTGCCGCCCGTTGACATCAGGATTTTTTCTCAATTATGCCTAAATTAGATCACAGAAGTGTTCTAATTCAGGTATGATTAAAAGAAGATCACTCCTGAGGACTAAGATGTTCACCTCGTGTATAAGTATAGCCGACAATCACGCCTCTCCAAATCGAAACACAAAAAATTGCTACACGGATGATTATGAGGGTGGCGGTGGTACCTTCTGATACAATCGAACTCTTGGATGATCACTAATGTCCCTGGGCGGCAGTAACCACTCACAATCAGGTGTACTGCATGCTCGTTTGCTACCTTAAGACGATTAAAAACGTATAAACCTATTAAGATTCAATAGTACGTTAAATATTTAAATTGATGTAATTCTGTTTTGGCCATATATGTTATACATACGAGTGTATTGTTACATAGCTTAAGTTAATTATAATACACTGTTGGATTAGTAAATAAACAAATGCTTCAAAAATTGCTGAAACTGTTCGATAAAATCCACAGAATTTACTTTCCAGAGTATAAACCATACGTGGTCTAACAGATAATTTCTCGATTTACTGCAGTACATTTTCAAGTTTAATACAGCATGTGTCTCGCAAGCCCCAACACGTAATGCCGCTAAATTAATTTCAGAACTTATGATTCGGATCTCATTACGAGTTGTCATTTGTTTGAATTTCTAGACGTGACATTTGACAGCCTTTTAAACTTATGCGGGCTATAATAGCTCCATCATGCCTATTAATTGTGAAATTTATGCCCAATAGTGGGATAATAATGAGCTATGACGACGATGGCAAAATCACCCTGATAAATAGTGGTAACTAAGATCCCAGTCTCTCGTGTCCCTGGTTTTGAAATTTTTTTTTTTCTCGATAATATATATTGAATAAATATATTTACCCAAGAGAAATCCTGAATCAATTGAAAATGACAAAGGTATATTAGTCACCGTCGCCTATGGACATTTGCAGCACCAGAGGAACCGCCATTGCATCGCCGGCTTTGGAGGAGAGCTCTTTTCGCGCCTTTTTTGAAGAACCCCATGTCATAGAGCATCGGGAATACTTATGATTCGGATCTCATTACAAGTTGTGTAAGTATGAACTTGGCACCGCACCCATTGTCCTTGAATTATGACGCTTTTTTGTGCAACGATTTGACAAGTTTTCAAACTTATGTGGCTAGCGTAGCGTATAATAAATCAGTGTGACAACAATGAGATGTTATGATGGCAAAGTCTCGCTGGTAAAGTGTGTTAACTAATGTTACAGTTTCTGGTATCCTGGGTTTGAAATTATTATAACTATCATCTGGAAAAGGTCGGGAGTAAATCTATTTTCATAAGAAAAATCCTGAACCAATTAAAAAACTCTAAGAAACCTAACCAAGAATGAGAATCTCTAAGAAACTAAGAAGAATCTAACGAATTAGTCTGAACATACCACTTGGGCAAGGCGGCGGTAGACTACTCGTATGTTCTTAATATTTCATTTTGAAAAAACTGAAAGAGACTGTCCTATTTCATCTGGAATTCATTCTCTCGGGGGTCTCTTATTATAATAAGGAAACGTCTAACTTTTCGATTGTACCGCAGTATATGTTCAAGTCTAATACAATATGTATCTAGCAAGCCCCAACACGTAATGTCGCTAAATTAACAAAACTATTCCATAAAATTCACAGAATTTACCATCCAACGTATGAACAAGACGTGTTTTAATGGATAATTTCTCGCTTTACCGCAGTACATCTTCAAGTTTAATACAGCATGTGTCTCAAGCCCCAACACGTAATGCCGCTAAATTAATTTCAGAACTTATGATTCGGATCTCATTACAAGTTGTGTTAGTATGAACTTGGCACCGCTCCCATTGTCCTTGAATTATGACGCTCCTTTGCGCAAAGTTGTCACTTGTATGAATTTCGAAACGTGGTCTATGACAACTATTCAAAGTTATATGACTACAGCAGCACCGCAACACTTATTTATTGTAAGAGATCTATGGCCAATACAGGGACAATAATGTGTTGTTATGATAATGCTAAAATCTAAGTGTTAGTGGTTAAGATCGTTCTTTAGTATCTTTGGTGTTGAATTAATACTACTCGCTAAAAGAAAACATCGTGAGTAATTCTACTCCTAAGAGAAATCCTGAACCAATTGAAAATCTCAAAGGCATGTTCATACGAACATGCCTTTCACGAATCAACAAATCAAACGAATTAGTCTGAACATATCACTTGGGCAGGGCGATAGTAGACTAAGTCCATAATATTTATTTTTGAAAGAGAAGAGACTGTCCTATAACGTCTAGAAATTATCATCCAGTGTCTCCTGGTATTGGAAGTAAAGGTCTAATACGTAATTTCTCGCTTTACCGCAGTACATCTTTAAGTTTAAAACAGCATATGTCTCGCAAGCCCCAACACGTAATGCCGCTAAATTAATTTCAGAACTTATGATTCGGATCTCATTACGAGTTGTGTTAGTATGAACTTGGCACCGCTCCC
>DWNR01000368.1:0-20691 GCA_018250455.1 Polygonus leo | reverse complement strand
ACCAAGCCTCCCCAAACCGAAACACAATAATTGATTCACGGAGGATTATGAGGCGGTGGTAGCTCCCCGGTCAAACTAAACGAGTTCTACCACCTGGATGCGTTGAATCGCTTAAAATATTTCATTATTGATTTAATTATACTGATTTACTAGAAAGATACTAACGTAATCATACTGCTACCAATCTCTTGCATTTAATATCTTAGACATCCCCTGACACCACACGACATGAAGAATGTGATGATTTTCACTTTAGTGAAAGAAGCGTAAATCCATATGTAGGAATATACAGAGAAAACAAATTCTGGGAAATAATTCTGACACATGTCAGATGTGGGTTAACTGACAACCAGAGAAGCTTTAAATAGGGATAAGTGTTCAATATAATTACATTTTAACATTATGTAATGCTAGACTTATTACGGTGTTATAACAGTTAATCAGGAAATATCAGAATATTTGTGATATTTCCTATTACATGTCAGTATGCATATTCTATTAATGATTTAGCCGCAATATCTATTGTATTTATATTAACCTGTAACAGTTTATGTGTCTGCACATAAACTGTATAAAATAAATTATATCATATTTATTTAAATTATTGAATCTAATCTCATCATGAGTTCTATTAAAATTAATATTAATTGATTAGTTACTAACAAAATGAGATATGATATCGGTGGTTGTGATTTCCGATTACGTTAATTTAACAATAAGTAAAATAACAAAGGAACACTAACGTTTAAAATTAATTAATATCAGCTTAGCGACTGAATACAAAACAAAATTACGCTTAACAAGCTTTAAATTATGCGTTTCTCCTTCAGCTTGACACATCGTAAGCTTCACTTAAGTAAGATATATTTTATTGTACGGAATTTCAATTTCAGGTTTATGCGAGTATTTCAAAATAAATATTTGGATCATTTAATTTCCTTTGTCATCAATGTAAAGTAATCCAAAGTAACAATTTGTCTCAAGCATAATTATCCATCTATGTAAGTAACATGTAACATATTATATTCGCAGCTAAATCATTAATCAATCATTTAAGGATTATCCTTTATCCTATAAGGATTATCTTTATCTTTATTATCCTTTAAGGAGACACTCTATTGGAAGGGCTACATAAGTACCTATTATAGTTAGATGTAATTTAGGTGTGAAAAGTGATATTATTTTTATTTACCAACTTGATAATCGAATGTTACAAATGCCTTTACCTATATTGTGAAGAAAATTGCTACACATTTTTGGCTATCCTTTAGATTACAACTCTTTTATCAGCTACGCCGAAAATCCTCAACGTCGTCTATAACGAATTTGTTGCCCTTTTCTCATTAAAGTTTTCTCTGGGAAGTAATTTACTGAAATATCCTGTCTCCGCTGTCACGAAATTTTGGAAATAACTTTTATTAATTTACCGAAAATATTATTATAAACACTTTTAAGCTTATTCTGAACGATGATGAGAGAATTATGGTGAAAATTGGATTCAGAAACTTCAAGGACTATAAGCAATTAGCGCTCAGAAAGTGAAGCTAGACATGGGAAACGGAGCCAGGTAAAACTCGTGTAGTTCAACCGGGGAGGTACCATCACTCTCAATATTCCGTAAAGCAATTATTGGTCGTGGTTTCCGGTTATGCTAATATACGAGGAGAACATCTTATTCTTCAGAGATAGCACGTATCTGTGATCCAACTTAGGTATGATTCAATCTTAATTGGAGATGAATACTGATGTCTATGGGCGGCAGTGACCACTTAACATCAGGTGGACTGCATGCTCGATTGCTGCCTTTATACGAAAAACATTCCGCCAAAATTTTGACGTCAGTGACTTCGGTTACAAGTGACGAAAAGGGATAGCAAAATATTTTCTTTAGGGATTACGCAAGTTCGCGCCACACACAGTTCGGCACACAATTCAACCGTAATATATAGCATGGATGTATATAATATCATTGATTATAAGAGTTTCAGCTAAACACGACCCTTATAATCCCACTTGACCGTGATAAATTACCACTATTATCCTCGAAAATACCACACAACCACCTGACCGCACAAAAAAGACATTAGGTGATTTAATGAACGGGATTATGAAAAAATCGCTAATAGCAAAGTCCATTGGCGGGATTAATGACGTACACTTCATAAAATTTTAGGGTTCCGTATATAAAGGGTAAAAACTGTCTGTCCGCTGTCCGTCCGTCTGTCTGTCCGTATTTCTGACACCGGGCTGTATCTCATGAACCGCGATAGCTAGACAGTTGAAAATTCCACACACGATGTATTTCTGTTGCCTCTATAACAACCAATACTAAAAACAGAATAAACAAGAAAAAATAAGATTCCTATAGGGGGCTTGATTTTTTTGCCGTTTTTAATAGATAACTAGCTGACCTGGCAAACGTTGTTCTTTTATATAAAGTATCAATTTTTCTCTTTTTTGCAACATTTTTCGTTGATACTCCGCTCCTATTATGCTCCTCGTAGCGTGATGGTCAATACCCTATGACCTTCCTCAATGAATAGACTATCCAACACATTTTATTTTTATTTCAATCAGCGTAGTTCATTAGTATTTCAATCAGTAGTAGTTCCAGAGATTAGCGCGTTCAATAAACAAACAACTCTACAATTTTATAATATTAGTATAGATGATACGGAACCCTTCGTGCGCGACTCCGACTCGCACTTGGCCGGTTTTTGCTGCTGTTGTCATAAAAAATATCGGAAAAACATTAGTCGGTTTATGAAGTGCTAACGTTGAATTTACTCAGTGGCACGAAAAATATTGACTGTTATTTAAGGTAGAAAACTTGATAATTTTATCATGTTTCCACAGTGAATACATAATCAGATCTCATATCCATTACAATAGGGGAATAAGGTACTCTTTGTACCTTTTCAGCTTTAGTAGAAAGAGTTTAGCTTTAGATTTTTAGCAAAATTGGATTTCATTTTTGTTAGATGCGTCTCAGATTATCTACTCGACGGCTGACACTTTTTATGTACGTAAATTCTGGTCAGTTTACGTTTCGTAAAGATAATTTTCGTAAAGTTTCATAAAGAGTTTCATTTAACTAGAAAGAGACACTAAAGAATTTTAATTAAGTATGGATTAACTATTACTTACTAACGGTATTTCGGAAGCATGTGTGGTTTAAAACGATTGAAGTAGAATAGACAGTTTGGAAGACTGCGGTTACAAGGTGCTTCAGTTCGCCTCACGGTTACTATATAGTTTATATTAGTTCCAACTTTGACTTATTTAAGTTGAATTATTTAAGTCATTTTAGATTTCAGATAACAATGAAACATTACGTTGCAATTCAATATATATTGGTTGCTAAATCAATTTATATATCCTAAATTACCTAAAATATCATAAAATTTAAAAATGTTCCCTGTTGCAAATACCATAATTTTTCACATTAAACGATCACTCAAAAAGCATTACGTCTAATTAGATTGTTCAAACACTTACTGTTTGTTAATCTCTCATTAGCATAGGAATCTTATTACCTTCTGAGACGTATCAGACCATTGCCTCATGAACTCGCGGAAAACCTCATAGAACCGAGGACACTACAAATCAACGTTTTTATTACTCTAGCTCTCAGCAGTCAAGCGTAAAATTGAAAACATTTTCTGAATTAACAAATAAGTTCAGAATTTATATTTCTTTTATTACTTATAAAAGGTTTTCTAATTCAATATGGTCAGTATCGCAAATATTAAAATTTATCATTAATACTGTAGCTTAAGAATACTTCTGCCGTCGATTTTCGTTTCATAATCTCTTATTTTTAATTTTTACTTCTATTCATTGAAATTTTAGTATAAAAATGTTTTGAAGAGTTGTTGTTTGAACTTAACAATAGCCCAATACGAATATTACAATTGTTTTGTTTTAATTAAGAAAAAATACGTATCAAAATTAAGTAAATAAAATTTATATTTGTTTACTAACCATTATTCATAAAAATTACATTGGAACTTTTGTTTAATGTTTAATATTTTTTATCTCATTATCATAATTATTGAGATAATAAATTGCCATAAAATCGTCAAAATTATCTTTCATTCATGGCAAAATTCGGATAATGGTAACACTGAAGACGACATGAAGTTGTAAATAATGAATAATTCAGTTTTTCGTAACATCTTCTGTGAATATCTTGTTACACAGAATAATGTTTCTTGAATTTTTGTCGTAAATATTAGAAAAAATACTCACGTGTTTTGGCCCAAAACATGTATAAGGGATTTGGTTAACCCGATCTAGGAAATTGAGTCGCGAGAACGTAAACAGATTGGGCAATTTAAATAAAATTGAATCCGAATTGGAGCACGAATTGAATTACGGCATGTATAAAAGTATTCAAAGTAGTTTTGTACGTATTGTTACGACATACTTAAAACTTTGTATTGTGTATGCGCCGCACGAAATATAGAGCAATCAAACTGACTTTTAAAGAAAAAATTGGAAGTAGTTGTTAGCAAAAGATAAACAAAAAGGGTACTTTAAATGTCACATAAATTTTTTCTTAGAAAATATGCCCAATCCTCACATCTCCTTTATTGTTTAATAGCAGCCATGTTTGTGTGAACTACAATATAGTTTTAAGTGAGCACTTAAAGGTATACTTTAAAACTATGGCCTCATTTCTATGTCAGATTAGAGCATGCATAGTTTTAACTTATGAGTGACTGTATTAGTTTTTTTACCTACACATATTTGGTCTTCATTATGGAGATTTTGTCGTTCCTACGCTACATAGATTTTTCTGACTTTAATCGTACAAAAAAAGATCCAACATTGTTCTAACATTGGAATTTCCGTGAACAAATTCTACAAACGTACAATTAATGTTTTCAAATTTTAGGAATTTCATTATGATCCCAAGAAATTTCGCCAGATTAAGCACTTCTGTAACAAGTGACATTATACGTAAGGGTCGTTTACTTGAGATATTGCTATATTTGTCTTATAAACAAAAACTCCAACAGTAATCTAATATTTCGACGACATTTAGACGTCTGTGAAAGATCTTAATGAGGAAAATGTGAAATATTACTCAAGACTGGAGACAATAAATTTAATTTGTATTGGATTTCTTTTAGTATGTACTTGTACTTTTACATTTACGAAGATAAATGGAATCTGCGAAGAAGTTTTTGGTTAATGCCCTTCCAAGTATGGGAAAACATCATTTTCGACATATTTTACTTTAGGTGTTTCTATTAAGAAGTTAAAAGTTCTGATCAAGCAAGTAAAACAATATTAAGTGTATATGGACTTTTAATACTGATAGAACATCATTTGCAAAAATACTTTGCAACATTTCGAATGTTCGAGATCCACAATGTGGGCTACATCTGGAAGCCCAGTTAAAACTTATGACGGCGCAATAAAGGCAAAGCGCAATAACCGATTCAAATCGGGGAATAGCAACTTGGGAAATCGCTGAAAGATTAGGAATAAAAAATGGTACATATACATATTTCAATTTCAACTATTCCTAACAAAAGTATGAAATTAAAAAAAGGAAAAGACTTTCTGAACTATCTAATAATAACTAACAAAATAAAAATTATCTTGTGATAAATGACCTACACATGCATTGCATATATAAAAACTCTATGATCTATGAAGATCAGGTAACAAACACAATATAACGAATGGAATCGTACAAAAATCGCTCCTATTTCACTTTCAAAACAAAAAGCGAGATAGGAAATAGGTCGACCAATTTATGCGCAAATTGAATCGTATTTTCCTGCTTCTACGTGACATGGGTTTCCATATACCTGGTGGAATGTCGATCTGATTTATTGGGTATAAAATACACTTAAGCGTATAAGCTTTAACACAAACATTAATGTTATTTTAATATATGTTTATATCGTATTTCCTTACAGTTCGGACTCCCGCCCGAGGTCAATAAGTTTAACAGTCAAGCAACTATTCGGTCATCTTAGACCATCCGCTATGTTGGATTTAGAATGACATTACTTAAATAAGTGTGCATTCACCATTGTCATCCTTACTAAGAGTGTATACAAAATCTCAGCCCAATCGGTTGAGAATAACTACCACAAAAATAATTCAGTTCAGTTGAAAGATTGTATCCAAATAAACATATATATCAAGTTATATTATAAAAGCTTGTAAAAACGTCAGTCAACACTAGAATTCCCAGTAAATGAAAATTGCAAGAGAAACACGGCGGGAACTGTGTTTCTGCAGACAGCAAGAACACGTTTTAACATTTCTTTGTTAACAGAAAGAGAAAAAGTCGAGTACAGACGTAAACAAATTTTCGGAAATTGAAAATTGATTATAAATGCATAAATTCGCGAATTACTTTTTTAGGTATTCCTTTTTTAAAACATCACGTATCAGATTTCCCAGTAATTGATAATTGTCGATGCTATCGAGTGGGACAACTTATGACTCCAACTCTAACTGAACCAATTGTGTGGCTTTGAATTGTTAAGCGAAGTGCCAAGTGTGCCAAGAAGGAGGTATATGAAGTAAAGGAAGAGATGGCACCGACACCAAAATTAAGAATTGTTATTCACTTTTTAATTCACCTTGAAGTTGGTTCTATTTTTGGTTAAAAAATTGTATATTCATAAAAATTACAAAATGGTAATGTAATGTAATGGTAAAGCTTTGGATAAAAATTATCTTTCGGAAGAAATTAGAACAGTAATAATAACGCTACCTTACGTTTTAAATTTTTCATGGATTTTATAATTATGTTATACTAACTAATATATTCGCAAGTTGATACGTGCATTTCGTCTAGTATATCACGAATCGGATTTCCCAGTAATTGGTAAATCGTTAAAGTTATCGAGCGGGACAACTGACAGCTCTGATCTGATCGACCTCCATTTTGCCGACGACGCTAGTAATGGGGTTTGAAATGAACCGAACGTGTGGCTTCGAATTGTAGTGACATTACGACACTGATTGGTTGCAAATGTGTGATTTTCAGCATTCAGAGAGAACAGAGTACCTAAGTTGATTTGTTAGAGTTTAGGGCCGCGTTAATAAATTGAACTCAAGATTGAGATCGATTTTGAGTGCGATTTAAGTACTAGATAATGGGTGTAAGCCGCGCTCAAGATTGATCTCAATCTTGTGTTTACTTTATTAATACAGCCCTTAGTTGAGTTATTTATAAGCTTGAGAAAAATTAAAATTATGGTAACTTTTTTGATTCCATAATTACATTATACATACATTACATAAAATAGTTCCAATAATGAAAATGAGAAACTTTAGTTACTCTATTTTTGTGTCGAGATATTTATCGATTTATTAGTAAATTGAGCCCTAGTTTTATATTCGCATTACTTAACACAAATATCTTACAAAATTATTTAAAGAAATAACACGAGATAAATTCAAACGAATAAATCCAAAAATTTTGGCAAATAAAACTTTCCGTACCGCCACTTCCAGTTATTGGAAGGCATGAATTCATAAAGACTCTTGGGCAGATTTTTGGTATTTTTAGTTTTCCCCGGAAAATTTCTATTGTTATAAAGATATTAACTTCTTCGTAGTTTTGTTTTTTTTTTTTCACTAATATTAACCAGTCTGAGTTATTAAATCGTTTTTAACGGTATTTTATTAATAAAAAATACGAAATTTTGCTTATCATCTAAAAATGATTTTTCGCACCAAATCAGAATCGCAATAACAAAATGCTGGTTTGTTTTAGATGTTATTCAAATGTAGCACCCAGGTTTTTTGAAATTTATATGTTGTAGCAGGGAGGCAACATAATTTATATTAGTTACTATTCTAAGAACAAAAAAATGATTTTAAAATAATTTCTACTGGACCTTAAATACGGTACGAGTCCTATTTATTGGTTGTGGTTAAACAATTACTGTCCATTAGCTGTAATGGTCACTAATCAAATAAATTGTATGTATGGTGCGTTTCCTATTTCATACCAAAATAAATGAGCGATAGATAATTACTGAATTAATATAACTTCGAAATTTGAGTTTACAACAACTTCGCCTCCTTTAATGTTCAAAAGTTTGGATTACAGTTGAATTACTTCCCAAATGAGGCGCGCTTAGCTAAATAATTTTCCACCTGACAGCGCTAAAACTTTTTGGAAAGGTTGTTATTCTGTTATAAATAACTGTTATAAATGTGGAGAGGAAGTAATAAGATAAGATACTCTTGATAAAACAACTATTTTTCCATCTCTTGAAAAGGTGTCTTATCGACACATATTTAAAAAGTGAGCTAATTTCTTAGTATTCAGGGCAACACATCTCTGCAATTAAACTATTATGATGACAATCATGATGAAGTTAATGATATATGGTATGACAATAATGGAATCTATATGTTCAATGGTACTTTTTGAGTTATTATCATAAGTATAAAAAAGAAGTAGGGGATGAATTTTAAAATGAGCTAGCAAGTTACATACGTCAAACGTATGCTTGTATGTATACAGCAACATCCAATCTATCTCGATAACAAAACGAAATTACAGTTCGTGTTTGAACTTTAAAATGGTACTTCTTATAGAAATTTTATAGATCGGCCGCCTGAGGCGAGACCACCGCCTCATCTTTTCTGTCTAGTAAGAGACTGATAGATCTTCTATTAGTAACTGCAGCCTTGGTAAGGTTTTTTTTAATCTAAAAAAGAATGGATAATCTAAGAGTGTCTCATAGTGATTGATGATTGAATGATTAATAGATAGCGCAGAAATGCACAATTTTATTTAAAGTTGTAGAAGAGACGACTGATTGTATACAAACTTATATTTACCGTATACCCAATTCAAAATATACAGTTCAATAACAATTACCTAAAATATAACGTTCAAGTTTACCGAGACCTTTTGGAAATAACCTACAACTTACCAGTGACCACGTCATACCTTTTGCTTTTTAACGCTCTTGAGATGGCATTGTTACGTTTTTTTGTATTTCCAAAGATTATTTATTGATGACTCTATAATCTCCATTGGAATTTTATAAGTGCAATGTTAATACACTTATAAGTTATGTTGAAATCGTAATAGTACAGTAGTATCAAGAACAGCTTACCGTTAATAATCTAGTACTTTTTTTAAACTAAACCCCAGTAACTGTCAGGTCCTAAGTTAATTCTAGGATCAATCGCCTGGTGACAACTCTCATTTTTTATGCAAACGCAAATGAACATGCAGTCCACCTGATGGTAAGTGGAATTCATCTACTGTCATCTATGTGACACCTACTAATAAATTTTCTAAAAACATCAGATTCCAAAATCTACAAAGGTTTCAATTAATTAAATAGTGCATTTCTCCAGCAAAAAAGCTTCGACGCCAATCTATTAATCATTCGGTCATCAATCTATTACTACGGGGCATTCGTTTTTTGTAAGACAAGAAAAAGCAGAGCTGCACGTACAAGTGCTTAAAGATCTTTTACTTTTGGGCAAAAAAGATACGGTGGTGGTCTCGCTCCAGGTTTTTTTTATCAGTTAAAGGTAGATATGGCGGTAGTCTCGCTCCAGGTTTTTTTATCAGTTAAACGAAGCACACCTGTCCACTTAAAGTTCAGTGATCACTGTCGCCCATGGACATTTGATACCAACGCAAGTACCATTGAAACGTACCTGTGGTTGAAAATACTCCTCAGGATAATGAAGTTCGCATCGTATGTAAATATAGTCGACAGCCACTTTTCCAAAGCCAAATCGCAAAAGTCTCTTAATGGAGAATTATTAGATTGGTGGTCCCCGTTCAAATCAAATAAATGATTGATAGATACTATTATCTATCAATCTTCTGCAAGAAGATTTATTTTAATCGTCAAAAACTAAATGTATCTGTGACACATTTCAAAAACCCATTTGATTTGATGACATCAGATGGGTAGCTACATAATTTGCAATAAAATATACATTTACTCTATTCATATTTTCATCATCACTATAGTAACTGAATAAACGCTTTAGAAGGGGCCTCATATTGCTATTTTGTAATACAAGAGTACAATATTGCAAATGTAGGAGCCTTTATTTGATGTAGGTAAGACGAATGTTTGTGCAGTAGCGAGCCCACGTTATTGAAAGAATAAAACGTATTGACCTATTGTTAGTATCTGTCTATTGGTAGGTCGTAGAGATGAGATTGATGAGTTCGTTTATATAAATAATACAAAAGAATACATATTAATTGTCATTTGAATGATAAACTGTGCTACAGAATGTTTATTGTCAAACTGAGAGTTCTAGATTCGATTCCGCCTAGCCAATGTTATACTATTTTATACTAGCTTTTGCTTGCAGCTTCGCATGCAGCACGATACTATTTTCATAATAATTCGACTAAATCAAGATAAAACATACACCTGGTTTTAAGTTAGTCATGAGCAATACAACTGTGAAAACCGCATCTAATTTCCTGCAGTAGTTTTGACAGTCAGACAAACAAAAATTTGTAAAAATGGTTGTTTTGACTTCTATTGCTTTTATAAATGTTAGTGTTTCCCATGTTAATCTTCCCATGTTGTGTTTTCTCAAAATCTTGAAAGTATTATTAGAATTAGATACAAAAGTACAATATTGATAATGTAGGAGCATTTATTTGCTGTAGGTAAGACGAATGTTTCCTCAGTAGCGAGCGCACTTTATTGAAAGAATAAAACGTATTGACCTATTGTCCTTTTGAGATGGGACTGATGAGTTCTTTTCTAAAAGAATCTTTAATAAGAAATACAATGGAATACAAATTAGTCGCCATTAGTTCGATGATAATCCGGCGCAATATTATTTGTTAAACAGAGGGTTCAAGGTTCGATCCTGTCCAGCCGGAGATTTAAATGATGCCTTCCGTTTCAGATTAGCAAGAAATCGCTTGTGTCAATATGGGTTTATCATATAAATTATATCATATTTGTAAAGATGTGGTTTTTGATGCGAAATAAAGTAAATTTCTGATTCCTTTTTTTTAATATTAGATACTTATTTTTGGCACTTTTATTATTTGTTTTTTGTTTCCTGAAAATGAGAGTTTATTTAAAAATAAAGTTGTACAGAGCAAGAAACCTCATACAAAACAAATAGTTCTTGAATGAAAACAATCTGAATGATAGTACGAAATCACTCTGAATGATAGTATCAGTTTTTTTTTCATTTATAGGCATTAATAACACATTTAATAAAATACGATTGCTAATCCAAGAAAAGTATCGTAAAAAAATTCATGCACCAACTTCCATTTTCGACCAAGCACATTAAAGTCAAGGCCACATTAAATACCGATTAAAAGGTAAACAGCACTTCAAGACTACAACGTAATACTATTTACCTACTACTCTTGACATTGTCCACTCATTAAGAGTCGTTGAGTATCACTCCACGCAACGAGTTATGTCAAGTTCACGGTTTCGTAGCGAGATAACGCAGTGATTGCGTCATACGGAATTTACCAATGTAAATCGTAAAGGTTTCGATTTTTAGTGTTCCGTCTCTAAAGGGCTAACGGGACCCTGTTACTAAAACTTTGTTTACCGTCCATCTGTCTGTCACAGGACTGTATCTCTCGAGCTGTAATAGGTAGACTCCTGACCCCTACTACAACAAATACTAAAAATAAAAAAACTATTTTACTTTGAAAAGTTTAGAATGGAATACAACGCCATCTACTTTTACATCCCAAATTTTTACTAATAACACCTTGTAGGCATTCGGTTCAGAACCTTTCTTGTATGAGTTTTATCCGCCCTAGTTCATTTTTTTTAATAGATACGAGTAGGTAACAATCGCACATGTTCGAACTGCATAGTTTCAGTATGAAAGACACCAGAGTTTTGACTCCATAGCACTCCATTGAAATATTTCATCATGAATTGCATTAAGTATAGTAAATAAAGATAGAAGTGTTTAAAGTATACAGTAACTATAGTTTACTAATAAACAATACCTTCTGACAGCTCATATTGTCGGGCATATTTCTGTACTAGATTGCTAATTGCTGCTTTTCCTGCTCATATATTATGTTCAGTTATAAAGCATTGCTCGTAGGGCTGTCGGAATATTGAAAGAAACAATTTCTTAAGATGAATAACTTGAAGAATTATGTTTAATCTTAAGTAATTCAATGTTTTATCCATGCTTGTACAATAACATTGAATGTTTGCCATTCGAGACGTTTTTTAAAATACTCTCTATTAATTGTTGTTAGGTGGCAATAATTAATAACAGAATTTTCCGTTTTAATTAATAAACAAATAATTGTATAAACAACAAACCTTTGTGTTTACAATTTATTTACTGTAAAGGAAACAGAGTACTAAATTATATAAATTTAAATATTATATCTGCTAAACTTGATCGTGTGCTTTCTGAGGGAGGTGTCAAGAGTCTCCGAAATCGGCGTGTTTGTATGAGGAGAGTTATCAAAGTGGAAGAATCTAGGCAAGTATGCCAGAACCACCGTTTTGCACTCTAATTCACTCTATACTGTTTGCCTACCCCGTTAGGGATTTAGCGTGAAGATGTGTGTGTGAGTAAATATTATAAGGTGCAGCGGTTGCAATAACAAAAATCACAGAATAATCTACCTACTTTTGACCTACTATGGGAACTTAAAAAATCATTTTTTGTGTTTGGGGATATATTCTTTGTACCGTTGTAAATGTTTCTTAGAGTTTATTACAATAGTTTAAATTGTTACTTGTCCAACCTAAGAAACTATAACGGGAAACAAGTTTCCGGTACTACAGCTTCAATGTTCCGTACATGTTCCCGACCTAGTTAACTTGGCAGTATTCATTTGTTATTTTGTTTACAATGCAATGCGGACGTGCACAATTATGTGTAACTTGCCCGTGGTTTGTGCTGATTGTACTGTTTATATTCATTGTACATACTACAACAAATAAACATCCATAGATTGTTTATTTGTTGTAGCGTAGTAGTTGACAATTCGACGCTCACCCTGAAGTTCCTGGCTGGGTTTAAATACTAGACGCACCTATGATTTTTCTCAATTATTACTACTAAATTATTAAATTTGAATCATCCCTCGCCTATTGACAAACAAGAAAAACCTACATTTTTAAGCGATTGTTTAAAAAATATCAAGGCATATAAAAGGCCAACAATTCTTAATAGGCCAACGCGGTAGATCATAAGTACGTATTATAGTTAAGCCATCATTGTGAGAGAAATCGCGTGCCCAGCAGTGGGACGATGTTTGAATAACGATAATGATAATAACAATAAAAAAAACCGAATATAATGGTATTAAACGAGAAATATAGTTACTGGTAACAAATAGATTCCATGTACGATGAATGCCTCGAAAGGGTCGTTAAGATTTCACTCTCAGTTGTAATTACTGGAGAAACCGTTACAATGTCGGAGAAGTGGTATTGGGTACGGTTTGAAAACATCCATAATAGCCCAAGACCTCATGACACATTTAGAGACACGTTGAAATTATAAAAAAAAAACAACACTACTATTGGCGCACCTGGAATAATGAGTCTTTGTCTCTCTCACTTGTAACTACAATTGTTTTTTTATTATTTCAAAGTGGACAAAACACCTTCTCTAAATGTAACCCGTATCGGCCTCATTCGAACGGTATAGAAGCAAAGTGGGGGTGCAAGCTACAAGCATCTTTTATTGACATACAGGGAAGGAAAATGAAATGTGTACAAGTCATACATTTTTACTTTAGAATTTCATTACGCACCTTATTTATTATAATTAATTAGTTGCTTGTTTCAATGTTTCGATGTATTAGTGGGGAATAATAAGTACCTTGCGTCATAGGGCACCTTTAGCGTTTTAGCTTAGCCGGTTCTTATCAAGACAACCTTGCAGGAGGTCGGGCTCATTTAGAATTAGCGTGATACAAAGGAATTATAACAGTTTTAAATTTTTAATATGTATATTACTTAATTTTAAGAAATATAAAACTGCCAGGTGCAGGAGGAGGAGGACCGGGGAGGTACCACCACCACCCTCATAATCCTACGTGAAGCATTTCTTGTGTTTCGGTTTTGGAAAGGCGTGATTGACGGCTATACTCACACTCGAAACGAACGACTAGTTCTCAGGAGCAACAACGTATTTGAGGTAAATCTTAGGTACGCTTCTTGGCGACTTGACGAATACTAAGGTAAGGTCCACGGGCGGTAGTGACCACTTACCGTCAGGTGAACTGTATATTTGTTTACAACTTTATACGACAAAAACCTTTGTTTACAGACGAAGATAAAATACAAGATTTTACTGAGAGTAATAAGGAGGTTACCTTTCCACAAGTATTAATAACCTCCTCGATAGCCTTTAATGATTAATTAATTATACTTGTACGTAAAAACCAACAACATAATAAAGTAACGTAATGCAACACGCTTATCAGTTAACAGTGTAAATATTGACAATCGTAGACTACGGAATGACGCAAAAATACCCAGTAGTGTGTAACAACGAAATCTATCTGAAATATGACGATACGGGTATCGTCTACCGTTTATTGCTTAACTTACTTATTATTGGCACGGTTCTGACATACTTGCCTAGCTTCTTCCACTTTCATAACTCTCCTCATACAAACACGCCGATTTCGGAGACTCTTGACACCTCCTTCAGACAGCACCCGATCAATTTGATCATGAAATGTCAGTGCCATTTGGCACTCGATAATCTCTGCCTACCTGGTTAGGGATTTGGCGTGAAGATATGTATGTATGTATGTACTTATTATTGGTATTTATTTAGTTTGTCACGATTTAATTATTTATTGTTCAAGTTATAAAATTGTACAGGACCCAGACGTTAGGATAGAGAGAAATCTGTGGAAGTCAAAGTTTGAAAACTTGTCACACCTATTCGTGAATTCTGCTATTATATGATTCTGACATCCTGGTCAAAGGAGACACAATTACTGAATGTATTGACTGTTTTGACAGATTTTATGAAAACCAAGTATATATTAGTTATTTGATAGGTACTTGAATTTTATATATTTTGTGCTTGAACAGTTCAGATACCAATGTACGGTCAGAATCTTATCCGAAAACCTTATGCTATTTATTCCCCTAAATTAAGTTTCGGAGGGTCCCATGAACACTTACTGCAGGATATACCTACTGTTGTACGAGTAGATAAGTCACAATACGAAACACAGTATGTCATATTGCTATGAAGATTTAAACATATAGTCTATATCACATGTCTACATTATACTTATATGCATCCACAGCTGTGAAGATTATAATTATAGGTTCACACAATAACGCAGGTGTATAACATACTATAGGTAACAATAACCTACAATTTGTACCACTTATCAAGATAAGTATTACACAATGTATAGAATAACTCGTTTAAAATTACAAATGGACGGGTAACGGTATGAAGAATACATGTAACGTAATGTCTGCTTCGCGTGTTCGTAGAGAATTTTGTGGTTATTTTCCGAATTGACTCTACAATTCCCAACGCATTACTGTGTCTAGCTTTTAAAGAGTTGTAAACATATATTAGATACTAGCTACTGTCAGAAGCTTCACACACCGCTTATGAGACTAAGCGTGCAAACGTTTAGACAAACAAACAAAAAATCTAAAAATTATTTGGGTTCTATTCTTTACTAAAATATATATTATTAACGATTTTTCCTCAACGTCTTCCATGTACAGTCATCGATCAGGTACAGATTTAATATATGTAATTGTATAGATGCGTTTTAAGTTAATTATTTTAATTACGACTATTTAATCGTTGTTCAAAATATATTATGGGTCATGACTTAGGTATTATACCCACACGTATGAATTGATCATACTTCTATAAAATATAAAAAAAAAGTTTTAACATACGAGTAACTTGACGTAAAAATAAAAATCCATTTGCTACTTTAAGATGCATATACAGATGTATATGCATCTTAAAGTAGCCTATATACATGTGCATATACATGTGCCTTATAACGTTGACTAACGATAACACCCTCACTTCCTAGAACTAAGCATAGGATTACAAATCCATCCAGATGGTCAACATTATCGCTATCTCCTTAAAAGTTTGTTTATCTAACCCGGAAATACGCCTTGCTTTTCATTGATAAACATTCACATACACTTACTCTTACTCTTTTTTTCACACTTTAGTAGCAACATAACACACAAAAATGTGTAAAATGTAATAATTTAATTTTATAAATATATAAATATTTTATATATATATAATGTAATTTTATATGTAATATACATATAGAGTTATAGACATATAAGATCTGAGAATAGGACGTAAACTATTTTTCATAACCCTAAGCGATAAAGGTGGACCACCACCCAACAAAAAAAAAAATATGATCCGACATTAAAAATCCAGACAACCTTCAATTTTCGGCATTAAAAATTTATACAACCTTTCTACCACCAACCCATATTTTAAACGACATTTTATGACATTTTATACGTACTTTATATGGCAGAACAACGTTTGCCGGCTCAGCTATTATATTATATATAATGCGAATTGGGTTGAAACATATAACTATGCCAGGTGAAATCGAAAAGAGGAGTTATAAGTTAAATTGTATAACCGTATTGTTCGTAAAGCAAATAAAGCCTTATCTTGTCTATGTATAATAACTTCAAGTTAGTTTCAAACACCTATTCCAACTTATCAATCTGTGAAGTTCCGAGTTCTCTGAAGTTCTACTAATTACGAAGATGGTATACTTGAGTTTATATCTTTCTACATTGAAGGTGAAATAATTGTATGCAGTTAATTATATTGAATGTGGAATTTTGGACTTGACTCATTTACACAAAAAAGGCTGAATGAATTTGTTCGAAATTTGGCAGACAGATAGTTATACTAGTTATATCTAATAACTGGCTGACCCCGCAAACGTTGTTCTGCCTTAAAAAATATATGAAAAATTTGTATGCCCATGTTTTATTCCGATGTATAAGCTATATTATTGTAAAGTTTCATTCAAATCTATTCAGTAGTTTTTACGTGAAAGTGTAACAAAAATACAAATCGCGTTTATAATATTAGGAGGATTGATCAAGTAATCTGAATTAGCATAGGATATTTATTATTCAGATAAATGGCATTACTTAACAACTTTTGTCCGATAATGTTACCTATTCTTAAGTGCATTCCGACGAAGTTGCAGACAGAAGAAAAAAAATCAATATAGCAAACTAATATAGCAGAGTTGTTTCTAGCTCTCTGATGAAAAACATATACATATCTTTCCATCATATACATAGTCATAACCCTGGGCAACTTCAATTTCCATCAAAATCCTAATACAAAGCATTTTAATTTTTAAAGCTTTCGATAAGATGTCGACAACAAACGAGAGAAAAGACACATGAATATTTTTTGTCTGTCAGTTTTTTTTTCAACACAATACAGAACAGAAAATCTCAAGAAGACTACTTTTGAATGAAAAAAATACATTTATTGATTTTACTCATTACAAACTACCCCACAATCTACATATTTCTCGCAAAATTCTGTACTTAATGGCTGCGAAATTACCTATCAAAAGTTCATTATAATTATCATAAATTGATTTAATAAATTATATCAATTGATACATAATAATATGATATTTATAATTGCTGAGAGTACTTTAGGTATTTTAATAGTATCTGCTTTACTCTACTCAATTTCTATAGTTAGTTACTTGAATATTCCATAAATAAATAGGTTTTAAAATTTTATTACAACTATCATATTATTATATTAGGTCATAAGTTTTTAAAATCTTACCCCTTAATAACTGCATAAGTAGCTCCAACAGTCAATCCAAGATTAAAAGCGGTCATCAATAGTAGCGACATGGCTACAGATAACTTTTAATAACAGATTAAATATGCTCCGTTAATCCCAATGCACCGGGGAAGCTCTGTTCATGATAACACTTGACACACTTATATTAACACTTAGGTACTAGTTTAAAAAAAAACAAAACGTCAACTGTGACGTTTGAAATAAAAGCGCGCGAAATAAAACGTCAAAATCTCGGTCAAGGTTGACAGATCACATTTAAAACTATAAAATTAAAAAAAAACCTAGCACTGATTTTACCCTTGAGCCAATATAAACGAAAGTAATTTCAATTAATTGTCACGACAATTTCGTTACAAGTGGTGAGCGCGGTATAAACGTTCGAATCTCTCTGAGTGAGTGCGGGTGAGTGGTAGAACGGCGAGGTCCTTTACAATATAATACTGAAGATTCCCCCCGCTCCGATGGTAAATATGACTAAGCCCAACTTTTTGTGTAGAATTCGGGTTCCATTTGTAACGCAACAGGATAGTCTGTTTACGTCATACGTTATAAGTTGTTGAAGATACTTGATAGTACTTACTAGTAAAAGTAACAACAACGGTAAAGGTTCTTGGTAAAACAAATTATGAATTGTTGAGTAAATATATACCTATATAAAAATGTATTTAAATGAAAACAATAAATAAAAAAATCTCATAAAATAATGAGATTTTTTTGTTCATTATCCTTTAAATTGGATCGTTATCAATTACTTAGTATATACGTAAGTTTCAAATGAAATGTATATAAAAATAATAATTTAAAACTACAAAGCTTTTATTTGTGATTGACAATTGATTGACATGTAAAAACAACATAATCAGAATCGTCAGAATCTAAATTTTCCTATGTTGATTTCGCGTGTATAAATATAACAATGTTTTACATAAATTTACATAACTAGTTAAGTTTGTTATTTTTACTGATAGTGAATAAATGTATATTCTATGCATTATATAAAATGAATATAAAATTCTACCTGTGTATATTTCATGGAACTTGAAAGTAATTGAAAAATTGATTTTTAATACAATATAGAAGATCTATATTGTGTTAAATATATGTATTGTGTTAAAAACCGATTTTAATTTAGTTTTTATTGTTATAGGTCTAAATACGAATTTGCTACAATGAATACTAGTTTATTTTTTTTACCTACCCAACAAACAATCAATGGAAATTTTATGTGTGATAAGTTATCAGCTTCTCTACATTCGTCGAAGAAAAAAATCGATAGCTGTCTTCCTTACTAGATATTACGTATAAGATTTAATGGATATTTTCAAGATGCGTTGTATCGTTTAGATATTGAGCATTTTATTTCTATTTCGTGCAATTAACTTAAGAAACAGAATTTGAGGAAAATACATAACTATTTACATCGATCATTAGGTATAATAATTATTTAAAATAACTATTTACATTTATCATTATAATAATAGTCTTAAAAATAATGCTAACAATGTATAATTGTTTTTGCATCATTTCAGCAACTTCAACATTCCCATACACGGCTAGAACATCAAAGTCTTTGTTCTGTTATAGACTACTAGTACATAATTGAGTAGTTAGCGTGACCCTGGAAATATCTACAACTACGTAATATTCCATGTCCATAGAATCTGGCAATTATGTGAAAAAATGCATGTATTAACATTAGACATTGGTTGTCTATAAAATTAGGTAAATATAACTTAATGAAAGGGTTAAATTAACATCGCCAATTTCATACACAGCTTGTATCTAAGTTAGTCTTTCATATTTGTTTACATGATTGTCTGTAAACAAAAGCGCATCTAATCCAAATGCCCATAAATGATAAGTACGCCCCAACAGTAAATTGTTATAATTTACTGTTAGGGCGTACTCATTATTGCGTATTCATCATTGATGACTTTGGTGTTGCAAAAATGACGGAAACTATAGCTGCTTTGCACTAGGTGGTTCTCATTTCTTATCTATAGCCGAATAATAATATACATTATCGAAATATTGCGTAATGTTGCATAGGCATAGGGGGTCATTAATCTCTGTCTAATTTCAGTTTGATTGATCAGATGAGTTAAATCTGATTATAAGATTAGACGAGCCGCCGACAAGCGCTAAATAATGCTTATGACAATCACCGGCAATTTTATGAATTTTATGAGTAGTTGAATCATAAATATCATCATATGATATGACAAGTTCACCAGTACTATAATCCTCCGTGAAGCAATTCTTGTGGTTCTGTTTGGGGAGGCCTGGTTGCCAGCTACACTTACACATGAGAGGTACATCCTAATCATCTCCATAGATGCTACAACTAGCATGGTCATCATCAGGTACAATTTAATCGTCCTTGAGGATGATTGCTAATGTCCATGCACCAGGTGGTCCGTCTAATTTACCATTGAGTGAATTAAAAAAACAATATTGATGAACCATAATATAACAGTCATAGGTATAATTTATCTTTGTCCAGTTTTACTGTGATTAGATAATAATCAGAACAGATTTTGATTAAATCAATCGACAACGGTAGTCAGCCAATTGTTACAAGACAATAACCGGCAATATAATTACAAGCAGAATAATAAAGTACTTCATACCATCATATTTTTCCTTTCTCCACACACTATTAAGCTTAACTTATTGCTCATGACGATTACGATAATGATTAACGACTTCGTTCGATATATCATCGACAAGTGACGGGTTAACGACCTGTATATTTGCATACGATCTATCTATATACATGTAATAAAGCTAAAGAGGGTCGAAAGTCTGTACATGGAATATATTCAAAAAAAAGTTGGCTGGGGATACTTAGGATCG
>DWNR01000367.1:0-20713 GCA_018250455.1 Polygonus leo | reverse complement strand
CAGCCAACTTTTTTTTGAATATATTCCATGTACAGACTTTCGACCCTCTTTAGCTTTATTATATGTATAGAAGATGTTTGTGCAGAGAAATCGTTACACTCAAAGGAATTTTCATACTTGGAATATTACTAAAAATACCTCTTTTACAAAAAATAATATATACCTTCGTACTCGTACTAGCATGATACTTGGTAATTATATTGGTGTAAATTCAGTAGGTCAAAAAACTAAGTTGGCGTGTACAAAGCAAGAAAGACGCAATAAGCTACGCGGCCATAATAATTTTCCCATTTTTGTAAACGATTTTGTTGTTTTTGTGTGTAAACACAAACCTTTGTTTTTAAACTTGGTTTATATACCAAGTACCAAAAAGATTTCGAAATATATTTGTCGTCGATATTTTTGTTTTATATGAACGTTTCATGACATCCTTGAAGAGGTAACATCATTAGTTCTCATCTTCACACTTAATCGCTTCCAGGGACTAATCATTCGAGTCAGTGACTACGTTACACACAATAGTTCTAATAATAATTATACGGGAATATTATTGTTGCCTCATAAGTTAATTTAACAAGTTCTAGGAATGGGTAAATTCAAATAATAATGATAATTCATACTATAGTCAGTCATTAGCTGTATTCCAGTAGATATTAAGATCAAACCTAAACCAATAAGTGCCACACGTGTATAGGACGAATGTCTGTGATTTATAAAAAATACCCTTACATTTATAACAGATTTTATTTTCGTGAACGGCAGAAATTTCTTACAATTAGTATAACAGTACAAGTAGGGCATGTTTAAAATTAAAAATTATAAGATTATTTCTATCTACTATTTAAAATTATTTCTATTGTAATGCAAAAATGTAAGGTCCACAATTAATTTCTATCCAGTATTGTTGTTATCATTGGACAGCAGTTAATAAATCTTGTCGTATTTAATGTAAAAAGTGCCCCATTAAAGACCTGTAATCAAATGTAGATAAAGAAAAATAGTTCTTCTCTACAACCTCCCTCTACAAAAATGTATATTGCAGTAGCATACTCCAGTCCCAATCAAGTTACTTGTGGTTAACTATATCTATTAGATATAGAAAGGCAGTTTTTAGGTAACATCTTCATATGTTAGTACAAAAACAATATAACTTATCCTTAAGCTAAATTGATCTTCATGATGTTTTGCAATATTATTAATACATTACGCATTCAATTACATCCGAGGCTGATAACGCCAAACCTATTTATTTTCCTACAGCTTTTTCTCAAAAAACGTGTATTGTATATCTCGTATACTTCCAAGCATGACAATCCCCACGAGACCAGGAACATCCCATCCCATGGACTCACTGATTTAAATCGTAATATATAGCTGTCAGTTTCAATTTGTCTTTGTGACTTGGGTAATGTTTAAAATTCAAAAGATTCTGAAATGTTGTTTACGTTTATTCGCTTTGGTGAGGATTTGAGTTTAGAAATATATGTGTGATATGTAATCTTAATATGCAATATTTATGAGTAGCAGAATCAATCTACCTATCTTCTATACATATAATAAAGCTAAAATGGGTCGAAAGTCTGTACAGGGAAAATATTCGAAAAATAGTTGGCTGGAGATACTTAGAATCGATAACAGAACACGTTTCAACAGTTTTTAGAATTTTTGTTTATTTGTCTGTTTATCTGTTTGTCTGTTTATTTGACTGCGCATCACTTAAAAACGGCTAAACGGATTTTGATGCCAACTTGACTAATCTGTCGAGAAGACCCCCGGCCAGGTTTTAGGCCATAAAAAATCAACCTTAAAAGAAGTGGTAGCGGGCGGAGCCGTGTTTGTTATAGTGTTCTGTTACTCCTGTATTTTTAGGAATCCGAATCCAAAGGGTTCAAAGAACCCTATTAGGGACTAAGACTCCGCTATTCGTCCGTCTGTGACGAACACAATTTTTATAGAGAGCGCGTTATGTTAAAAATATTCTCTAGTACCTATAAAACCAATTATGTAATATCAATATGGTGCTCAATCTTTGCTCAGTAGTTATTTAAGTTTGATATCTTAAGGTATGGCTGCATAGTTCACTTATATGGGAAAACATATATTAGTGCAACAATTCAAAGTTAGATAAAAAAAAATATCAGGCCCTATGTGTATTTGAAATGCTCACCTCATAAATGTCATGTTAACCCTTTTCTCATAGGAGTACTCTATGTTTAAAAAGTGTTATTTAGTAATGTTCGAAATATCGAAAAGTGCTACCAGACCTATTGGTCTTTTCTTTTACTTATTGACTTTCAAAATTCTTTTCATTCTCTCTCACTATTGACTGAGCTAAACGGACATACTCGTATAACACGTAGGAGCTTAAAATGATTTGTTCATGCTTTATTCAGAAAGAATATGTAGGCCGGTATCATATTTTTACAGACAGGTCTAAAGATAAATCTGGGGCAGGGTCATATTTTTAGATTTTAAAATTGGTTGTGATGTAAAATTTAAGATTGATTCAGTTCACGTTTCAGTTATACACACCGAATTTCTACAGCCGTTTATCAATCCTATGAATTTAGACCAATTTATTATATTGACAGGAGGCTTTATAAGACAGGGATATATTAGACTATCCAGTCACTTATGTAGTATATACATATCACAATGTCCGTGAATAGAAAATGTAACATTTGAACGTAATTGAATTAAAACCATCTGAAGTATGCGTTTTGAACATTTTGTTGTCAATAATTTAGTTATTAATGTATATATTTGTTTCAATTATAAGACGATGTGGTTGTTATTTTATATTAAATGAAAAAGTAACTATGGTACAACGCCATCTATCAAAGGAACTACAAACAATCCAACGACCCTTACTTGTCCGAGTGCGAAACGCCCTTGGCCGATTTATTCAGTAGATTTACTTTCTTCTTCATATATGGGAAAAGTTTCTGGTTCTTTCAAAACACGGCATCATCAACAACCCTTTACTGTCCCACGGGGCGGGCACGAAACCCTCCCAGAATGAGAAGGGTAGCGTATTAGTGTAAGTTGGAACGACTCATGCGTGTAGACGTGACTACTCCGGTTTTCAGCTTTTAGAGAGCTTAGGGTCATGATGCTTCTGCCGAAAGTACTACTTTTTTATCGTATAAAGATAGCAAACGAGCAAGCAGTCCACCGGATGGTAAGTGGTCATTGCAATCCCATGGACACAATGTGTACAATTAAATCATACCTAAGTTTAATCGCAGATGCGTTGCTACCTGAGGACTAAGATGTTCGCCTCGTGTATAAGTGTAGCCGGCAACCACGCCTCTCCAAACCGAAACACAATATTTGCTTCATGGAGGATTATGAGGGTGGCAGTGGTACACCCCGGATGAACTAAACGAGTTCTACCACCTAGCACGTATTGTATAACTTGTCCGAGGACGTCCTTTACGCCCTTTGCCGAGCCTTATTCTCCATTCGAGGAATCTTCTACCCCTGTATACTATCTACACGATTAACTTACCTCTAAACATAGTCATCATAAAATTGAAGAATGTATTAATACTAAAATTCAAACCTTCTAATGTCAAGTATTTCTAAATGATGACACATAAATAAAACCTCGAGGTTTCTAAGCTAGCAATGATCGTTCAATTGCGTTCAAACAGATGCTTACGAAGAAAAAATGCAAAAAATCTAACATCGTATAAAATGCACGGAATTTCTCTCATCATGTTTAATCTCATTTCTCTTCTAATTCGATAGCGTTTGAAGCGGGTAGGGCAGCTAATAGAAGATGACATATTTCTCGCAGAGGAACGCAGGTAATGGTTGAAAAAGTGTAAAATTCCTATCGTGTCGCACCACCAGGACTCAACTGATTGAGTTATAAGCTATAATGGCAATTCCATCTTGTTTTTGCACCGTTTTTCACTTGAATGCCATGTGGCGAGGCGTCTACTCATATTTAATATACATTAGGCTCTCAGACCTCGATGTTTGATTTCTGCTTTCTTGCTGCCAGCCGGACGAGAATGCGTGACTCGTTTATTTTGATTTGTCACCTTTGATATATGAATCCTTTTTGTTATTATCTGAAATACATTATTATGGATGACTGGAGAACTTGATTACATTGCTTTTGAGTCGTTGGTTCGTTTTAATTTTATTTGTGAACTATGTAAGTACATTTGTGTAACTTTGAACCAATCTACCATGTTTGCAGGGAGTACAAATGACGGATTAGGAATTAGGTAAGGGATTTTGCTGACACTCATAAAACCAAAAAGTGTTATTACACTTATTACGTTAACTGAGAGAAATTCAATAATTAATACGGTAGAAATACTAAGGGTAGTGAAGAAAATATCAGTGGACACTCTAACATTAAATTACCCAGAATGTTGTCAAACACGAGACAACCAGTCGCCGTTCCATATATCGACGCTACATTCAACATTCTACCTTATTCCCAAATGTTAAAGTTCGGTTTCCTTAGCAATTAAGTATTTTGAAATTCGTCAAGTAAATCGAGGCGGGACACAAAAGCCAAGTAGCCGCGTCTTATAATTGAGAGGGCCCCCGGTACGATAGTTAATTAAAGAAATGAATAACAGAGGGCAATGCAAGTCAGCTGCATCTGTACATTGTACTATGTGATGTCTTCAGAGCTGATGATACCGCCTCTAAACCATGTTCAATAGACATACCTATATGAAATTATTCTTAGAAGTACTTAATATCAATATGTACACTAATATTTCGTTTAAATATTTATAATTATGATATAGACTAACTCATGGCATTATTTTAGGCAATTAAGGTTTAAATTTGTGCTTAAGGGTTTGTATTTGTAACGAATCTTAACCTAATTGCAACTTAAAAATTATAAACCAATAATTTTCATTTCGATCTATTTATTCGTTATTTGGTTCATTACCGAAAATTAACAATCAAATATTAATTAACATAGTATGATTAATATAATTTCAGTTATAGAGAAAACTCTACGTCCAAATCGGTAGAGACAAACTCGAGATGATTCTAATAGTCTGTGTGGGCAAGACGGCATATCCACTTCGAAGTAAGCTCTACTTGACGTAATCTTTGATAGTATTAAATGTGCATAGAACTAAGTCGATAGCAACAAATCGAACAATAGAACAATCGATGAACTAGATTTTTCCACTAGTTTTTGACGTTTTTAAGCACATCGCAGCCTCTGATATGCAAATAGGTAATATTTGAAGCAATAAAACCGTTATCGGATAAGTTATCGCGGCGCAACGGAGTGCATTTTGCACGCTTCTAATGAACGCCTTATGAAACAGGCAATTTATCACATATGGCCTTATCACAAAGCGCATTGATAATTTTTATTTCAGAAGAAAGTAAAATAAACAATAGCCATTATTATTAATCCCTATTGTATTTGATTCTGTGATTATTATAATTCCGGGGGAGCGATCAAAAATTTTATTCTACATTAAACAAATAGTCTGCTAATTTTGGGGTATGTGAAGATTTGTAATAGAATTTCAGTTGTTACCGAAATCTGGAGAAAACAATTGGATGTTTTTTTATGATAAGGTAAGATTTCTCATAACGTAAGATATCGTGCTAGAATATTGTTGATTACTTAAGAAATCAAATTCTGGTACAAGCGTATACTTTCCAGAATTGTGGTAACTCTTCCCAAACGAACGTAAGTAGATTGCAGACATATTTGTTTTCCAAATTCCTCAGCCGTTAAACAATTATTCGGTTTCACATAAGTAGCGGTCCGTGAGTTATTTTGTAACGTTTCAAATAAACTCTCATTACCAATTCGAATAAGACTCGTTTCAAAAGAGCCGTCCCCGTCGGCGCCTTGTATCTCCAGTGTGACCATGAATAAATCAATGAAAACAAATAGTATTCGACTACTAGTATTCCTAAAAGCTTTTTTAAATGATGTATAATCTGCTATTGTTTCAGCTCCCGTTTTGTAAAGCGCTTCTCACGTATGTTAATTTATTCAAAACTGAATAATAGGTAGAGCATATTTTCCTGCCAAGATTGAGTGTGCTGTACATATAGATAGGTTTGAGGCGTAATTTGGTAGACACCGAAACTAATTTATTTAACAAAGGACCGGCCGACCGATAGAACACTTTTTATACATATACAAACATAATATGGCTCGCCGCTCTAAGATATGTAATTACAAATACACTTGATTTGTTTTTTGATGTTGCGGGTTACTCTACCTGCAATTCTCTACCTATGAATTGTATTATAAGATTCAGTCTAATTTTTCTATGAAACTAAACAAAATAAATGAAATGGTAGAATAAGGTCTGGCCGGAAATTAGAAATACTTAGACGCCTCGTCGTCCACAACAAAAACTTAACAAAAACTTGACCGGATAAAGGACAAAGGAGCATCTATTAAAATATGCTTAATATTTGAACTTTGTTATTTTAGATATCACATAATAATAAAAGTAAGGTTTATTTTGATTCCCTCAATTAAATTATATTGTGCACAGCTATGATATGTAAGTATTTACATGACATAGCTATTACGTAGGTTTTAAGCATTGGCTAAAATTATAATAACATTCGTAGATGATTAAACATCAAAATATTCTTGTAATTAACAAACCGCCTGGGGTAGCTGTCACCATATCGGTTTAACGAGCAAATGGTATCGGGTTCGATTCCGCGTCAGACAAAAGTCTTAATGATGGATTTTACGTTCTGTAACCCTTTAACCACTAGCATTCAGCAACCTTTTAAACCATGTGTTATTTTACTCTAGATAGAAGAAGAAAGGGAGTTTAATACTAACCCAATAGCGAACCCGAAGCGATAAAGTAGATAACGATGTCACGTCTCTGAATTAAATAAGGTTTTAGATTAGGATTACTAGGACGACTGAATAAGAAAAGATAAAATTATTACAAAGAAATCCCTTAATCTATAGAAATTTACCAGAAATTAAGTAACATTGGAGATGTCAGTAAAGATATGAATAAAGGTGTACGTACAATAACATACAAAAATATGTTTACCACGAATGTCTAAGCAAAATAACTTTAAAGTAAAGGTTTAAAACATTTGTAACGTCTGTAAGGTCTACTGTGAGAAAGTAGCCACGAAATAGGAATAATAAAATCCGGGTAAAAAATGGAGGAAATGAAACAGGAATGCTCAAAGGGGCTGTAACGAGGTTGCTCGCTCCAGTGGGCATAGGCTTCCGGCCATTCCATCATACACCTGCTGATGAGGTACTGGAAAATTGGTCAATCCAAATGAGATACTAGATAACGATGCTAGTTTACGTGGACGACTATATAAGTAAACTAATTTTATCACGCGTGTGGATTAAATAAGGAGCTTGGAAATTAACTAATTATAAATACTGGAAAATTAGTTGTTTCAAATAGGATACAGGAGATAACGATACTAGTTTAAATAAACGAGTTAATAAGTAAAGTAATTACGACGTGGCAGGATTAAATATGGATTAAAGTTAGAATTAATAAAGTGATTAGCACCAAACCGAAGTACAATTTTGTCTGCTTCTCAAGAATTGAACCCGAAAACCTTGACGTTTTAGATCTACAGGACTCATGTACTAACAGGAATAGTTTCTGACTCTTACTGTTAATTTCATTTTGGCGTTGATTGACTGGTGGTTAGTTACTTATTTGTTTTATTTTTAAAGTCTGTTTAGGTATGTTCTTAATTTATGAATCATAATACTGACAAAATGCAGAATTCTTTCTCAAAATATTGACATATTTTTTCGTACGGTTAAGCTAAACAAAATACATTTAAATTAGCGCCTGTATCTAAATGTTTTTAACCAAACGGACATGCAAGTTAATTTAAGGTAGTCGAACGAAATGGTCCACACAAGAATGTATGCTAAAAAATCATTTGTAAAAAAAAGTCGGTCATTTTTATTGTTGATTCCTCGCCACATCCCGTGAGCAGTCCGGGATGGAATAAAAAATTCGGCGCTAAAAAGAATAACACCGTGAGTCTATTACGCGTACAGCATGTCATCGACGCTTCATTAAAATGCGATGACTTAACACAAACACTATAGTGGACTTCATTGATAGCCTCTGACGTAGGTTTGACTATATAAAAACTCCATTGGCTGTCTATCAAACGAATCTCGTTCTTCGGTGCACGCAATAGACACTGAGCTTTTTTAACACCACTTCAATGGTTCGTTTTGGAATGAAAGATCTCTTACAATAGCGTTTCATTCCGTGGAATCCATTGACAAGTTTGATGCCACCAGTGTTACCGCTGGTCTCACGAGCCCCGAGAAAGTCATTGCCTAGGAATATTACACAAAAATTCAAGTGGAAAATGAAAGTAAATTTAAAGACGTGATTAAAAAAACTGATACACGAAATGCAGCACCATTGAACGCAGTAGACAATGTCATCCCACCAACCACATTCCAAACTAATCCTCGGAGTGACAATTCTTCTTAATGCACACCTCAAGTTAAATCGATGTCTCATTAGAATTAAAACTGAACATATGTTTCAGTAATATCTTAACCAAAACCGGCATCTTAATTTCATTATATAAATGTACAGTTATTTACTGCAGGGTTGAACGGTATGAAATTTAAGAACCATCTACAATCTTCTGTACAAAATATAGTAAATGATATCATCAAGTACCTCATCTCATAAACTAAATAAATTAAAAAAACTTGTATTATATATCACGTTCCTTTATAATATTATTTTTTTGTACTGGTGTAATGAAAGTAATTTGCGCCATAAGACGTATTTTATGGTAATAAAATTTAACGAACAATAGCTATTGAAATGTTCACAAATTTAATTCCTTCCGCAATAATATCAGATAAATCACCGAGAAGTGGAGGACATTTTTTTTCCTTACGCAATAAACATTATTAACTTACATAGTAACAATCATCTAGTAAATAAAACTCTCGTAAGCAAATATCTAAACCGTAACAAAAAAGGAGGACTTTATGAAAAAGTCACCGGAGTGTGAAATTTAGAAAATTAAACCTAGGCTCTATTTGCCAATCTAATACTATGCCGAATAATCTCCTGTTTCAAAAAAGAAAGCTAAGCTAAATAAGACGACTGTTTACTTTCCAAAACCGTGAGAAAAATTTTCATTGCAATCGATCTGCGAGTACTTAGTATCGAGGGGCAAAAAACAGTAAACCGTAATAGAACAGTTACAAATTATTGTGCCGTGGAAATTACCAATTTAATGCAAAATTGAATGCTTCCAACAATCTGTGGGGCCGGTACTGTTTGGAATAAATTAATTAACACGATTTAAGTCGATTTTCCGTCATCACTTGCAGCAGACAGCGTCCAAATTACGATTTTGTACTTGGCTGTTCTTTATTGTCACCACGGCGAATGTTCACTTGATATTTACAGTTCCATTTTAGCGGAATGTTTTTGAATTACACGAATAAAAGCTCTATCAATTAAAGAAAGTAACAAACCTTTCTACAAAAAATGATAGATAGAGATTAGATTCTTCTTCTGCAATTAGAAACATTTCATCCTTTGATTTAATAGTTATTTAACCTAGTTAGGTAAATGTGTTTAATTTCAGTATATTTGTTACATTAATAAAATAATTATTTTTATACGTTAACACAGAATTTGCACACAATTTGCGCCCTACTCTCATCCACCACTTTGCAAATACATTTGAAAAATATAAATATTATGAAAAAAATTGTTATCATCTGAGTTCCAACTAAAGATTGATCGTGTAAAGTAAAGTTTGATCGCGTAAATATGCATAATATCAAACTTTACTTCAATCAATCAAACTTGTGCTAAAGTAATCTCAATCAAGGGATCAAATTCAATTGTGGTCAACCTAAAGCAGGACGTCAATCTTATCTGAAGTTTATGACAGACCTTATCAGCACGAACCACTAAAATTTATGTAGACTAAATACCCGTTTACTACTTTTCTATACTAATAATATAAAGCTGAAGAGTTTGTTTGTTTGTTTGTTTGAACGCGCTAATCTCAGGAACTACTGATTCGATAATACTTGTAACAAATTATTGCAGATATGTGAACTAAGAACCTCTAAGAAGAAGAACAAGATAGAATTAAGAACCTCTTTATTTTCAGAAATCGGTTAAAATGGTTGAAATAGTATGCGATAGTCAATTAACTGATGTTTACCCTTACCACTGATTTAAAACGAACAACAAGTGTAACCAACACATGTATTCCAATTCAATTCTTGGTTTGATCTTTAAAATTCTAGACAAGCTATTTAACAGTGGACTTAAGTCATTTTATCGATACCACTTTAATTCTGTGTGTAACACGGTGTCGTACGTACAATGGATATATAGGGCAAATAGGACGAACATACATGCAGAATAAGACTAAATTTATCATTCAGCTTTATGTCCCCCTGGTAACCGAATCCGGGACTATCTGCGTATTCTGCGGCGATGCCCAAAAATATATAAAACTAGCTGTGCCCGCGGCTCCACCCGTGTGGAATTCGGTCCGCGTTCATATTATTTTATATAATTTTGAAATAAAAGTAGCCTAAGTTACTCCTAATTTCATCAGCTATCTGCCAGTGAAAGTCCCGTCACCAACAGACAGACAAAAATTGTTAAAAACGTTATTTTGGTATATTTACCTACATAGGCATTTAGTAAAAAGCTGTTATTTTTATATTACAAACAGACACTCCAATTTTACTTATTTGTATAGATATGAATCTCCCTTAAATATAAATCAAACAAGATCAGCATTCCACTACAATGCCAAATAAAGCCAACGTGAAAATTTTCGAAGTTTTTAATTATCTGTGAAGTAAACAACATTCATTATTTTCGTCTCACACATGTCGCGACGTTTATTTGTTTCATTATTTCATATGAATCCAGTAACGAGTAGTTAAGTTTAACGAGAATCCGCTTTTTAATTAACTCTAGTGACGTTATTGCAATTTCCCTTAGTTTTTATACAAATTATACAATCGTTGCTGAAGGACGTTGATAATAATTAAACTTTATACTAAATAAATGTAATAAAATGTCATTATTGGAACTATATCATGATGACTATTCTAATTGTACTTTAATATTGCTACTAGCATATTTTATTTCTTAGTATTTCTTACCTATTATTCTTTGAGATTTTTTCGTCCATATTTTTAAAGATATTTAGAGATTTTGTGAGTGGTTGTTGTTTCAGTTAGTTGATTAGTGAAATAAGACGGTTTTTTTCAAGATTTGCTAAATACTATGTAATCAGTAACAGAATCCAACGCCTCAATCTGAAGATCTCGCTTCGATTCCCGAGCTGCATGCTTGTTTGATTTTTTTAAATCAAGCTATTCGCTGATACTTGAAATTCTTACCGCACTAAAACCCCTTCGGTGACCGTCTTCGGCACTTAGGAGGACTTTGGGATCTCCATCAGAACGCACCAGATTAAACTAAGCAAACCTAGACCTTCAAGAACATTAGGTACAGGGTCGGATTGCATACACGATATAGTTCTATAAATGAATTCTATACTAGTAACATAAAGCTGAAGAGTTTGTTTGTTTGTACGCGCTAATCTCAGGAACTGCTGGTTAGCATTGAAAAATTGTTTTTGTGTTGAATCGTCCATTTATTGAGAAAGGTTATAGGCTATATAACATCACTCTACGACCAAAAGGAGCGGAGAATTAACGAAAAATTTTGCAAAAACGGGGAAAAATTGACCTACTCTCTCTTAAATGACGCAAACGAAGTTGCTAGTAAAACATAAAATTAGATTAGATTATTAAAACCTATAGAATGGCCTCATTCTATTTGAAGCTTTAATATTGTAAATTCTCATCCATACGATGTATTTATGCTTTATAATAACGAATATTATTGTACTTGCCTAGCTTCTTCCACTTTCTTAACTCTCCACATACAAACACCATACCGTGCCATTTGGCACTCAATACTCTCTGCCTACCCCGTTAGGGATTTGGCGTGAAGATGTGTATGTGTATGTATATAATATTATTATAATGTTAGAACTTTTAAACTGTAGTGAGACAATTTAGCGCATTAACCATTTTATAATATACGAGAATATACAGACTGTATATACCTCAAAAAATGTAAGGTTGTTGTATTAACTAAAATATAGCGAAATTTGTATTGTTATATAAATGAATTTAAAAAATAAGAAAAAATGTAACCTGTGCTAAACAATGTGTAAAATGGTGATTGAAATGTATTCCCTGCATTTATTCCCTTTTTCTTGGAAAATCGAATTGGGCATTTACCTAAAATAAAGTTAATGGTAAATACAAATTAAAACTCAAAATTATATTGTTATGAATTTTGGTATTTTTTCTACAGGCAAATTCGAATTAACTTTCGACAGGACCATGTCCTAATTGGGACATTTGGACCCATTAGTGTCTTCACTTTTTAAGCCTCAGTGTCAGACATGTATTTTTTGTAAGTTATATTTTTGCCGAAATCTAATGTGAGTTTTTGATATATTTTTACAAAAGTAGGTCGAACTAATCTAATCTATTTTAGTTTTAAACTGGTTCAAGCAGATTAAAACTAAAATGGATTAGGTATCTATAGTAATCGAATAAGCCTGTTGCAGTTTTCAGGAAAATTGAATATAAAACTAGCGAAAAATAAATAAACTTGAAGCATCTATTTGCAATATTTGATTTCTTAAAATCAAAAGTAAGAAAATTAGTATATAATATATTATTAGATATTCAATATATTACAGAAATACTAGAAAGTCATTAGAAGCTTAATTATTCTCTTCAAACTAATGCACATTACAAAAAAAATAATAATATACAAAATTACACCAAATATTACTTGCACCTACTTAATTAATTATAATAAAACTAAAAATTGCACTGTATGCATTGGTTTTTAACATAACATAAATAAACTTAAGTACAAGATAATACCTTCATTATTTATATATAGGACATTAAGTCACATAACCTTACTTATCAAGTTCCAATTGTCCTTATTTATCAAAATAAAAAAGATAAGAGAAAAATAATATCAAGAATAACGAATGTCAGCTAGCTGCAAAAACATACGATGAGTATCTTACAATTTTACTACTTTTCCATAAAACAAATAGGGTATTAACTGATATAAGCTAAGATTAAATTCTTTAAAAGATTAACCTTAACAACATTCAATAACTTTAATCTGACAGAATTATTGTATTTGTTGTTCTGTTTAAACTCTGTTTGTTTTTATTAAAGAAAAGGAAAAGTCTTTAAATATGCCATTAAGGTACCTACACCTTAATCCATAACTTTAATCAATATTAATACCTTGTTTGATTTATATCAGCATTTGTCAATGAATATACCGAAAAGAGCACTCTCCTTACTTGAAACGGAACGAAGCTTATAAGTTTACTTAGTGCCTGGATAGAAAGAGAAGTCTATATTTCCGTCAGTCTCTCCGAGTGGGCAGATCTGAATCCCCTCCAAATGCGCAAGCGCCTGTTTTGGTACTATACTCGGGTGACAAGCGTTTTGACTTAGCGTTTTTTCTTACAGATAATTATTTTCCTTTGGTATTATTAGTAACATTATCAGTAATTTTCTTAAGACTTATCAAATGATTTAATTATAATGATAAATTAATAAGTAAATATACTATTTTTCATGCATTTTGATCACTGTACGACATTTTGAGATCTTACTTTTACAGATGTCTTGTGAATAAGTTAACAAAAAAAACACAATTATGTCACAAATAAAATTTATTCAAGTAAGCAACCAGAATGAAATTTAACATTTCTCTCTATTGCACTTATAGTATTTTAATATCTTAATTTTGACTGAATTTCTAACATTGAATTTCAAACATCCGGAAATACGTCTTTCGGAAATTCCGTAACATCAACGAAACTTTATATGACAGGAATATTAGTCTCATTTGTGAAAATCGCTTTCCGTTTGAATTTTAAATGAGACCAAAAGGGCACACTCATCATATTTTCCAATTTCAGTTTAGTTTCTAAGACATGTTTCTGCAAGGTATATAACTTTTTAATTTGCAGTAAATTTTATAAGAATAGTTTATGTTATGAAAATACAGTTAGTTATTATCATTCGTATCTGATAGTTTCGATGCCTCGATATTAATTAATAAGTATTTATTTGACAAAGTTTAAGGTACAATTATTAAGTACTTTTTCAAAGTTATGAAATTGAACATAAAAAAAAAACATTTTTTGATTTGGTGAGCATATATGGCTAGGTATATCAACAAAGCTAAGTTGTTGCGTTGTCCTATAATTTGACAATGTAACAGGTACCTCCTATTCTTGCCACACTTGTACAAGTAGGAGTGTTCCATGCACTCACCTACACACCGGCAGTGTGACCTCACAGAGCCTCTCTTCAGAGCCCACACACACAGGCACACCGGACCCTGTCTGTACGAACACAGTGGTACTCTCAGTCCACTACACAACCTCCTCTACTGCACTCACGCGCAGAAAAAAAGATAACGCGGTCTATCGAACTTTTCTCTAATAAAAAAGACAAGTTCGACCGATAGGCTTCGGTGCTATAGTCGGATAAATCTAACCTCTACAAACGAACGCGTCGGAACATTTATTCCGATCACAATATTTATGACGGCGTAATTAATTAAACATGTCGTTTTAATTATGTAAATACAAATGGGTGATAATCAATTTAAATTATGTGTTCCGATCTTATCCGCTTAATTCAATGTAAACAGATATTTATCATTTTGTGACGTTTTTACGGTGCTAATGTTTCAATGGTAAAATGCTTTAATGTTTTTTGTTGAAAGATAGTTCATTGTGTGTAAAATGATTGGTTATCTGTCGTTGTGAATTTTGCTATTTAAGTGCTCGAGTCTACGTTGATGAAACCATAGACTCATACCATTATGGAACGACACCAGAATGGTATGGATGTGTGGGTAGGTAAGGGTATATATGTAATTTTGTTTCTCGATACAAACTTCCTTTTTAGTTTTAAATCTTCTTATACACAAAACTAGTAATTACTAAATACTTTTGATGACTGTTTCACGAAGTTATGTTTATGCTTTATTCATCTTGAGTTATGAAAGAAGTCGGTTAAATAATTTGAACCGAGTGAGGTTATAATAAACTGTCACTATAATTTATTCGTTATGTTATTTTTGTTAATAGAAACACAGTGGGTCCTTAAAAGTCAGAAAATTGTGTTGCTTTAGCAAACTTCAGTAGTCCTATATTTATGATTGATACTAAACGTTCACTTATTGGACAAAATACAAGTAATATCGATATCTCTACATTGGCAATCGTATTTAGATAGTAATGGATGGTAATACATAGAAAAATGAAAAATACTATCCAAACGAAAAAAATATATAGCATATGTTGTAAACGTGAAAAAAAATCTGTATGCACTAAAATTCGATATTAATATAATGATATACTTTGTAACGCACAAGACATTCCTCTCAACAGTCATTAAAGATCTGTGACTGAAAATATATCTCATTCTGTACCCTCAATCAAAGATATATTACTTATTGTGTCCTGAGCTTTGAAACACACAAGATTTAATAATACGTCGTCTAGTGGCTTATAATTTAAACTAGCCGAAGCCCTTCTAGTAATAGTACCCCTTGTCTGCTACCAAGTAACAATTTGCAATTGGTTTTGCGTCAGTCGGTTCAACAAGCACGAATATTTGTTCCTTTATTGGAATAATGGTTGCCCAAATATTGAATTCAAATTTTTGTTTACGATTAAGAGATCATATCTATGTATTACATCGATTTTACGAATTTTACAGTAGGATGAATCTGCTTAGGACATAGGACATTAAACAAAGTGTTATTAAATTAAATAAAAACATGTGAACTCCCATGAATGTCGGTTAGTTCACACTGCCTTTCTTCGCCATTATAAGAAATAAGAATTAATTGAATGCCTGGATTTTTTAGAATTCTAAATTTACAATTGCAAGAAAAAAATTACATGTTGCAAGTCAAATTACATATTGCAAGAAGATAATTTCTCGAAGAAGAAGATATCTCTTATGCTCCTAGCTACATTAGTAACTGGTTTACATTCGTATACTTAGACAGCGATGCCACTCTTCTGTGACTGCTATCTCCATCGACCAAGTAGAGGGAGTACTGCCTCTTAATCCTACGCATTATAGCACAGTGTTTTAGATTGAAGAAGATGGAGTGTCGTTGCCAACCAAACGTAAAAATCACTGTCTCACTACTAGGCACATGTCTTATTTCGCAATAAAAATGATTCATGCCATTACTTACTTAGAGACTTCACTCACCCTTGAGTTTTATTTTTGAACGAGAAGCGAGAAGTTGAATTCTTAAACAGTAGACCAGGGATAGCGTACTTTTTGACTAGGTGGTAGAATTTTTTTTCGACCAGAGAGGTACCACCGCCATCCACATAATCCTCCAGCTATTGTTATACTTCGGTTTTAGCGTTGTTGCCGGTTATATCATGTATGTAACATTAAACATGAACAACTTGGTCCTCACTCATACTTTAGGTTGATTTCAGATATCAATGGGCGGGAGTGACCACTTACCATTGAATTATTTTTTCTTCCTTCATACCATAAAAAAACAATTTAGCAGCATTCAGAATTCAAAATCAACCGTGATTACAAAAGGATCTGTTAACCAGGACAAGGGCGGGTAAACCAGCTGGGAGGACTGTTCATCAATGGGCGGCCGCTGCCGAACCACATTCGGCTGAAGATCGTGGAGATGGCGGCGGCGGGCGTGCGGCCCTGCGTCATCTCGCGGCAGCTGCGCGTCTCACACGGCTGCGTCTCCAAGATCCTCAACAGGTACCAGGTGAGAACCAGCATAGTCTACCACTTCATTCATTTTTTTATTTGTACTGGTGTGTCAATTTCTTTACAAATTTTTAGAGCGGCAACATTATGCACTTTATTGTATTATTTACCATCCTTTTGTATATAATTTTTTCAGGACATTTCTACACCTTTGGAAGTAAAATGTTACATATTGTGTATATCTTTCAGTATGAAAACTACCGCTTTACCGGCCCATGTTGTACTGTACTGCTTATTCTCTACTAAACTTCTATAGTAATTTGTTTTTTACCTGAAATTACAACATAATGCTATTCTTCAACCATTATGAATCTTTATTCTTATTGTGTTGATCTACTGCAAAATCTCATCATCACCCTGAGTTGACTGGTAGAGAATGCCAACGACATTATAACTAGCGTTACGATATACAATAAAGGTTAAATGAAAAAATAAACACTTCCAACTTCACACTAGGATTCCCCGTGTTGTTGGCACCCATGACAACTCCATACAAGACACATGCACAATTCACATTAAAATTCCCTGTGTTGTTGGCACCCATGGCAACAACACAGAGAATTTACATACAAGACACATGTACAAACACCCAGACCTATATGAGGAATCTAAATTCATCATTTAGATTTTTTTCTGGCCAGGAATCGAACCCAGGATCCGCACGTCATATCGGCATGGTAACCGCTGCGTTATGCTGATTGTCATACTTTCTAAGCCCTGGTCTAATTCTTAAGGTCCTCCCATTACTATGCTAGTACTATGCGTTACTAGTCAATCAAATGATATACTTATATCTTTTCGATATTCTCATATTTTTTTAAATGCATACTTCTACTACACTTTGCAGCTCTATACAAAACTTACATAAATTTCTTTGTTCTCACATGTTTTTATCCTTCTTTTTTACAATATATTTTAACGATCCATTTTACTGAAATGAACAAATTAGGCTAATTGTTTCTAATTTTTCTCACAATATTTATTATAACTATGGACTGTAGAGATTTAAGAATAATGAAAATGACAATTTATTTACACTTACATAGCATTTCTATCCTCATAAGAGAAACAATCGCCATTGAACCCTGCTCAGCCAAGCCTGAAGGTCTGTTTTCACCAGCCCCATCACGCCACCATAATAGTGATTGTTTCACCCAGGAAATTGTTCTCCACGCTCCATGAGTACTTTGCGGCCTCCAATATGTACTATCTATATACTTTACCCTTCATTGTAAGTGTAATTATTACATAGATAAAGAAAACGAAAGAGAGGTTTCTGGTATAGAGTTAGTATTTAACTTCAATTTTTATATGAGGTATTGTCATGTAACTAAAAAAATAAATAATGGTTTCTTTTCCGTATTTATTTAAAAATGATCCAAATTATGTAATACTTGCGTATAAATACCTTATTATCTAACTGAATGAGCCTTTAAAATTCCTAAATACACATTAATTTATCAAGAATAAAACAGTCAATATTAAAAATAGTTATATATAGGTATGTTTATCGGCACATACCAATATTGGTTATAAAGAGAAATATATATATTTATGTAAAGAATGCTGTCGTAATCATGATAAGCGTCCATATTAGTATTTAAAACAATAGGCTATATTTAGTTTAATTGGAACTGCAATCAACAGTTTAACCTAAACATACTTCACTAATAACAAATCAAGGTAAAAACTAAATCAAAGAGAAAAAAAACTAATAGGCTCCCTGATGAATTCAAAATTTAATTTGATTGAATATGTATATAGTTTTCATTGTAGAATATATAAATATAATGTGTTTTGTTCAGGAGACGGGGTCAATAAGACCGGGTGTGATAGGGGGTTCGAAGCCCAGAGTCGCAACTCCAGAAGTTGAAGCCAGAATTGAAGAGCTGAAGAGGCAGAATCCAGGAATATTTTCTTGGGAGATACGAGAAAAATTAATAAAGGTTTGTACTAACCTTCTTACATAATTATTTCAATATACGAGCAACATGTTTTTTTTAATCGTATGAAGGTAGTAAACAAGCATGCAGTCCCCCTGATGGTAAGTAGTCAATGTAATTAGTAATCATCGCCAAGAACGATTTAATAGTACTTGAAGTTGACCACAGATGCATTGCTACCCTTGAGGACGAAGTTGTTCGCCTTGCATTTTAGTATAGCCGCATTGCGATAATATTGCGATGATGACGTTCTTTCTATCTGACTACCAGCTTTTGTCGCTACTATTGCAAAAAAAAACTGTCATAATATCAACACGGATTTACTTTTCCACTATAAGCGTCGCCATCGAAAATATCAAACAAAAAAGAAAAGTGACAAAAATGCTAAGAAAATAAAACTCTAACAGTCAATAGTATATCCACTATGGAATTTTCTCTAGATTGCAATACTTAACAATTTGAGCGTATCTGTATATTTAAAAGTGATACCCTATTTTATTTGCTCATGACATTACGCGTGAACACCAGAACCAAATTAGAATATTCCAGAAAACTTAACGATCATATTATTAACTTTTCTATTGCAACCATAGCAACATAATATTTATTAACAATATTTACAGACAAGACAGGAAAACGTCTGTCGGGTCAACAAGTATATTCATAAATGACTCATAGCCAAATGATCCTCAAACATAGACTTCAAAATAGTTCATCCAAAATGGCAAATATAGGCAACAAGAAACGCCAATAAATATAAATCGTGACTAGAATCGGCGGCGCATTGTTGGCAAAAACTTCTCATAAAAAGTAATATGGATTGCTAAAAAGTATGCACCTAATCAAACAACGTGTACCAGTCTCGACGTTCAATAATATATAAAACTGGAGTATAAAATGAAGATGCAGCTCGATAGTAAACGATTTACCAGGTGGTAGAACTCATGTAGTTCGACCGAAGAGGTACCATCGCCACCCTGATAATTCCTGAGATTAGTGCGTTCAAACACACAAATGAACAAACTCTTCAGTCTTGCATTATTAGTATACATAAATTGGAAGCGAAACTAATGAGTAGGTAGCATGTATAGTAAATCTTTTTTCAGCGTACAGACCCTTCGTTTAGACTATGTACAATGAGAGATTATGCAAAATTTCATAGCAGACAATCTGAGACGTCGCCTATGCTAACACGCGATGTTGCTTCTAGAAATAAGATTTATTTACTGGTGGCATTTATAAACCCTATTTCGCAAATTCTCGTCTTGGTGAGCACCTACGTCCTATACAGAACCCTATGCAATTTGAAACTCCTAGCGCTTGTGAGATTTCGTGATGAGTGAGTGAGTAAACTTTCGATGTTATATATACTGATGAAGCAGAACGCAGCAGCACAATGCACGTAAAACATACAGGACATTTTTATCGTATAAACGAGCGTGCAGTCCGAATGCTCGTTTGCTACCTGATAGTAAGCGGTCACTGCCACCCATGGACATCAGTAATCATCCCAAGCACAATTATATAGTGCATAAGAGTGATCAAAGATGCGTTGCTACCCCTGAGGACTAAGATGTTCGCCTCGTGCATAAGTATAGCCGGAACACAAAAGATTGAAAGACAAGAATTACTTCACGATGGATTTTGAGGGTGGCGGTGGTACCTCCCCGGTCGAACCAAACGAGTTCTACCTCCTGGCACATAGAAATACGAATTACCTCCTATTATTGTAAGTCGATTAGCCAAATTCCATCCAAAGATATTGTGAACTCAAATTCACGTTAACTAATTGAAATATGCAATCATTTGCATACCTGAATTAAATTCCTCTGAAAGCTCTCCTGAAATTTACGATGTTTAGCTTAAT
>DWNR01000366.1:0-20715 GCA_018250455.1 Polygonus leo | reverse complement strand
CCTGCTATTTATTTTTTCAATATTTTCAATGTACAGAATTGACCCTTCTACAGATTTATTATATGTATAGATTTTATACATAGTATTTCATACTTTCGTATAATTTAATTCAAAATATTCGTGACGTCAAATTAATTTAAAATTAATTTTCATTAATTTTAAATTATTTTCTTAAGTCTTCTTCTTTCTTAATTTCATATTTACTCTTTGAATATGTACTTTAGTGTGTGAGGTGGAAGCGAAAATAATGTGGTTCATTAGGATAAGATAAATAATGTATGACGTGAAATAAAATGTGATATAAATTTGTACAATACTGTAATCGTCTTTGATAAGATCTGAATTATTGATATAAAGGATCCCATTATAACAGATTTTACTAATTAAAAATACAATAAGATCTAATTATAAAGTTGGGTCTATGTTGTAATTATACAAATAATACAGCTAGGTTCAGATAGCATTTGACGGGTTAGATGGGTACCAATAACGAGCGCTAATAAAATAGAGTCATATTTTCAATAAACCGAAGGCTAATGTACTAATAAAGTTAATACAGGCTACACTTAAAACACCTAGGAGCTCAAGCCTACGAGTCCCTTACGTCTATAGGTACCAGAAACATCGATATAATAACTTAAAAGGTACTCATGTAGTTCCACCGGGAAGGTACGACCACCACTCTCATAATCCTCCAGAAGCAATTTTCAATATCAAGGTATTAACGCACAGTACATGAAGTTGATGTACGATTCAGTTGTATTTGAGGTTAATAACCAAAGATAGAAGTGACCACCATCAGGTGGACTGCATGCATGCAAATCTCATTCTTGAATGTAGTCCGAAATTGGGAATCACATCTTAACTAAGTATAAATGCACCTTGGAAATAAAACTTCGAATTATCATAATAAATCTTCGAAAAATCATAAACAAAACTCAAAGAGATAGTATTGTATCATAGCGATTTCTATAGTAATAAACTTAAGGGGTTTCTTCAAAAAAGGCGCGAAAAGAGCTCTCCTTCAAAGCCGGCGATGCATTGGAGACTCATCTGGTGTTGCAAATGTCCATGGGCGACGGTGAACAGTTACGATCAGGTGGCTCGTCTGCTTTATTGCTAGGTTAAAAATTAAATTAAAAAAACTAAATCATAACTGTAATATAAAATATATAAACTTTGATTGTGCAACAATAATAAAATTACTTCGCAATAACATAAATAAAATAAAATACAATACATGTTTCACCTCAAAACAGAGCATCATCAGCGTAAATTGAAACTATAAGACTCTAAGCGGGGGTACTCCCTTGTAAGCAAATATGATCGAAAAATCTTTCACATTAATCCAGACACATGACACTTGTTGTCATGACACATAAGACTAGTATTTTGGGAAACATCTGTAAGGAAATGTAAAAAAAATAATGATACAATCAGCAACATGTGGAGTGACATCGTATACATACTGCAAGGTGGTAGAACTCGTGTAGTTCGACAGGAGAGGTACCACCGCCACCCTCATAATCCTCCGTAAAGCAATTTTTGTGTTTCGGTTTAGGAGAGGTGTGGTTACCGGCTGTAATTATAAAAGGCGACCATCTAAGTCCTTTAAGATAGCAACGCATTGCACGATTCAATTGTATTTGAGGTTAATCACTAAGGTTCGTGGGTGGCAGCTTACTATCAGATGGACTGCATGTTCTTTTGCTACTAAAAATCATCAAACCTTTACTAAGTGCAATTGCACATTGGAAAAGAACTGAAGCCGAACAAATAAAAGGTAATCAACGTTATTGAAGCCTCTTCAATAGCTTTCTGCCAGGGACCGATGAACACACATCACACACCTTACACACATCGAGTGTTTACAATACGGTAGTGGAACAATACTTAACATTGAAATGAACACTCGATACTTAACATCTGTAAAATACAACAATAATTCAGTCTTTCAAAGGATTACAGTAATTACCTAATCTAAGTGTACTACCTAATTACCTAATCTAATTACCTAATACTTAAGAAAAATGGAATATTGAGTTAAGGTGTAAAATGTAAAAATTGTAATGCAGAACAGCACTTATGAACCTATAACGACAATGGTATTGGTATAATTAGTTTAGTGTATAAGAGCCCTCATAATTGTATATTTCGGGCACAACTTACGAACAAAAACCAAAGATCTATAATAAGGTAGATGCGAGGTATCGGACGGGAAAAGTAGGAGTCTCTTATGCAATTGTTACTACAGAAATAATGTCTATAGAAATCTACAGAAATAATGTGTCCAAATATTATCCAATTAAAATAAGCAATACCTACTATATACTTGAATGTTACCGAGAAATACATTGCGAATAGAAATATCGTCATGTACTTAACTCTAATTCTCTTAATAGTATTTGTTCTTTTAATTTATATTACCAGCCCTATTAAACTTCGCGTGACCCGAATCTTATGAATTAATTGTAATTCAAAATACCCCAATCCAAATACCACTTCAATGGAGCCCGTATTTGATGCATATGGTCCATGATTGTATGTAATCTTGTACTTATCAGCATAGTAGTATGCATGTACTTAACATGCTTGTTGTATGCTAACGGGCAATGTGACAATAAGACCCGTTGCTATAGGAGAGACAGAAGAAATAGGAAGCAACGATTTGATGAAACCAAATATCTGACAAAAATAAACAAAGTTATTTGTAATGTTACAAACACACACACATCTTCGCGCCAAATCCCTAGGGGTAGGCAGAGAGTATCGAGTGCCAAATGGCACGGTTCTGACATACTTGCCTAGCTATTTGTAATGTAATTTGTAATTGATTTAATTTCGAAGTGTATACTGCAGCGTCGACTGACCTGCGTTTAAACCAAACCTTACGTAACACCTAGTCGGACATTATGTGCTCTCCTTTATATTCCGTATTTTCATTCCATTCATAAGGTCACGGAGTCCCAACCTCGTGGGGCATCCAAAATACCAAAAAAACATCTGATTTTTTTATATAAACTGGTCCTTACTTTTCTCATTAGATGAACGTTTTCATTGATATGTAACTAACAGGAACATAAGCGGACGCTTTTGATGAAGTACCGTTAGAACCTCGTCGTAGTTAAGTAGTGTCGTAGTTATAATGTAAATATGTACATATGTTGCCAAATCCTTCAAACTGAAGCACAAGCAGTTAGAATTCACACAACCAATACACCGAACATCGTAAAATAGATCCACGGAAGGTGCCCTTAGATTAGTCGCAAACCCACTGTTGGAAAGGCTAAGCCCATCTCAAGTCCGGCGGATGGACCCGTATCAACGCGAATAGCCTGCGTATGAGCCCTTCTCTCCCCATCTAGCCCAGGTTTTAATTCCAGGCTGAACCATTAGTTGGCTTGCCTTAAACGCTCAGTGAAGCTGTAAAGGCCAGTAGAGCCAACAGCAACTACACATTCATAAAAAAAAACGTAAAACAACTTATGATTATAATTACAATGTTAAAACCGATGAAACAGAAATATTCACTGTTATCTATAGTTTGAAGGGTTTGGCTTTACTTAAGGCAATGCTTCTATGATTAGCTCCAAATGTTTAGTGACTGCTGCGGTTATTCATTTTTATTTGAGGCTGACCCCAAAAGCCACCACGGAAGGCAACGGACGATATGTGGATATTAAAATGTAGAAACGTGTTAATTAGAATATAATATTAGAAATGAGATACAGAGATGGATGCATTGTGTGATGCGTAGGAGAAATGGAACAGGTAGATCATTAAACATATTCGTTATAGTTGTTTTAATAAAATTGCTAATGTTGTAAGATAATCCCATAAAAATTCCCATAGAACACTGTATATACAGACAGACGTTAAAAATCGTTTTTAAACCGATCTAACAAAGGACCCTACTCACTTTACAGCTGTCAGTCTGAGTTTTTGTCGTCTCGACCTTGTTGAGTTCGATTCTATGAAGACACAAGTCTACGCGATTACCTATTTGTCATAGCGCTACAGTTCCAGGGCACTGCGCTCACCAGTAGCAAAAGCATGGGAGGTAGAGAAGCATCTATGGGCAGAACCACCGCAATACCAACTTTCTCCGTTTGACTCAATCTAGAATTGCGCGAATCACCAGCTTCTTGAATCCACCTTCAGAGGGATATTGGGTTTCTCTGTATATAGTCTTCACAATAGTGAGTGCTCTGCGGAATTGTTCGACATGAGGTCTACGAGGTCCTATCCACATCAACTGGACAAGTGGCAGTCTTGACAGTCCGGTTTGCGCGTTCCTTTCTACCGCGTATATGCAACTTGTGGAAGAAGCTTCCTCCATAGCGCTGAAGTATTTCCATAGCGCTATGACATGAAACTTTTCAGAAGTGGTATGAAAAGAACCCGCCCCCAAATCCAACAATACATTGTCGAACCCTTTGATGTTGCATATATCCATAGACAACGGTGACCATGTAAAAAAATTGCAATCAAGATCTGCTTTGTGTCTTTTCTTCTCATCTTTCTCTTCTACTTGCAATTAAAAAAAATGAGTCTTCCAAAAAGTCTTCAAAACCATCACCTTAAAACATATAATATATCTGGCTATATATTATTTTAACTCAAAATTAACATTTAAACATTATTAAACTGTTAAATTATCACTGCTGAAAATACACTCTGATCTTTCAAAGCAGTTATTATGTTTTCCTATTAATCCATGGCATTACCAATGCGTGGTATTCGTAATATCTACTTTGTAAATAAGGTAAAGGAACACACCAGCAGGCAAAGTTGTAAAAAGAGATGTATTAGGATAAAATCCATATAAATGTATAGATGAATAAACATCCCATGATACATGGGATCAATGTTTAACATTGCGTGTGAAATTAGTAATAATATTGTAGGCATAATATGCTTAAGTGATGCGATGCAAATATACATCAATGCAATTTGTATTATATGTGTTATTGTAATTACTTATTACATTGTGTAAATATCGTGTTTGGAGTTATTAGAGGATTATCTATAGATTACGTCAGCTTGGGGTGCGTGACAACTGAGTAGCTATCAATAGTTCCGTGACAGGACATAATATAAATGTGAGTATGATGTATTAATTTTTAAATCACTTTATTGACCTCGTGGTAGAGCTCGTGTAGCTTGAAGGGGGCTTACCACTGCTACCCTCATAGTCCGTGCGGTTACCCATTACATACACACGAGGCAGAGATCTTAATCCTCAAGGGTAGCAACGCATTTGTTGTCAATCTCCGATACGATTAAATCTAACTTGGGTTGGAAACAAATGTCCATGGGCAGTAGTCACCATTTACCATCAGGTGGGCTGCATGCTCGTTTGCTATCTTTATACGTCAAAAAAGCTATTAAAACCTTGAAACAATTTACAAATAATATCTAAAACATACCGTCGTTGGTCCTGGAAGGGGGCATCCCCAATACTTGATCCACATATTAACTTAATAATTAGTGATTTCGCAACGATAGATATATTTTCAAAAAGTTAACAAGAGGGATGGGGAGTGATAAAATATGGATGACGTAATATATAGATGATCTTATATGCACATTTGTAGGTAGAACTGTATGGTGTAAATGAGTTAAAGTGGTACTGGTGATTGATTCGACTGAAAGCATTCTCCTGGTATCCTAGAATCATATTTACTTTTCGTAAAGAAATCCCCCTTATGACAATATTGGATGACATATACATTTACATATTCTCTTGTAATTTTGATTGTATTTTACTAAAACTGAATTTATGATTAAATGTTTAAGAAAGTTTCATTGAATTTGTGGAGAAGCGTGGCTCCCGGCTTTATTTGTAGGTGAGGCAAACAATTTAGTCCTCAAGGGTAGTAACGCTTCTGTGGTCAATCACAAGTACGATTCAATCGTACGTGAGGATGATAATAATGTCCATAGTCGGCAGTGACCACTTACCATCATGTGGACTGCGTGCTCGTTTGCTACCTTTATGCATTAAAAAAAACCAAAAATATGGGTTCTGTCTACATTTGACAACAAACATTAATTTGCATCTGTTTTCATAGAATGGTGTCTTATTTAGCTTATTTGTCTTTCCAAGCTTGTCACTTCAATATGCGCACAATTATCATGTCCAAAATGTGTGATCGTTTTCAGTGTGTAAGTGATGACAGAAAGGTTGAGAGTATGTCGCAACTTGTGTGTGTATGTGTGAGATTCTTAAGCCAAATTACAAACAATGTTTTACAAACCTTCGTTAAATTTTGGCACATTACCTTTAAACCGGTTTGAACGAGTATTCATTTACAATTAAATCATATTATTTTTCTTGTATTTATGATGTGTAACTTTGTGTGAAAGCGATGATATGTTTGTGTATTTGTATGTATGTGTGTTTGTCTGTATTTGTATAGAAGCGTGTGCGTTTATGATTGGGTGTGTTAGTTTTCATGGAATTATATAGTAAATACATTTCCAACCAACCAACCCGCTACCTCATACGATACTTACCAGGACCTCATGTGAGCCAAGGAGATGTTAATATCATGACATTGCTTTTTTCATCTAATTCCACTTAGGGTAAACAGACGGTATCTTGTTGAAAATTAATTTTGACAGATTATTCCACACAATTTTTTTACGAAAGATACCCAGTGAAATAACTGAAAAACCATAAAACGATAAGAGTATTAATAGTATGTTCTGTATTAAGGTCGAATCACACTAAATCATAAGTCATGTGGTAGCCACCGAGATGGTAACGAATGATTGATATGTATGTACCTATTTAAACCGGCATATGTGCCACATAATTAAGGTAAACCTGTATTATTCATATAAATTATATATATGTATGCTTCTTATATGCAAATTCTTCTTGATAATATGCTTAAAATTTCCCCTGTATGATGTAAATTCATAGTGTAAAAAGGTCAAATTTGATTCTGAAATTATATAGAAACTATTTAAGAACTCAGATCTATATCTGTAAGCTTTTCACTTTTTGGCTATTAGCCAATGTAAAAATGTAACATAAAGTCAAATTCTGACTTTGAAGTTCAAGAATGAACTTTTTAATCGGCGCCAAGGCATACGAAAAGCGATGTATTTTATTATAGATAGATTTTAAGAAGGCGACTTGTGCTGTATCTATTTACTAATAAACTGTCTCTGTATATGCTGTTTTATTTATACATCACCCTATACACCCGACGCCACGCCATACAAGCCAAGTAAAAATTCCAGTGTCTTACAATAGAGGTCTGGAGGCCGAATCAAAATTTTCGTAATTATAGCGCATTGGATATTTGTTGTGTTGCACTTGTTTTTCTTTGAAGTAAAACAACCATGTAGGAGTGAGATTTTTAAAATGTATTTAAAACGTGAAACACAAAAATTAAATCACAATATTCTAAATAATCTTGAAGTAATATGTAACATGAAAATAGTGAAGTGTTTTGCCACATGATATTTATAATATTTATTACATAATAATTTAGTTCTGATTACAGTCGATTAATGGAAAAATAACAAAAGACTGCTTCCTGATATTTACAGGGTATTAAAATGTAAAATAGTAGATATCAGTAACTCTTTGCACATTTTCGTTGAAGTTGATTTATGTCAATTCGTAGAATGAGAAAAAACCTAATTGACGGCATATACATGCTATTTATTTGATGACTGGCCACACGGAAATCAATCATACTTATCATTGAGGTATTTAAAATACTGTAGAATTGTTCAGAAGAAAAAGAAACAACCAGACAAAATAATTGATTAATTCTTAAAAATTCTCACTGTTTAATTATTTTTATTATTATTATTTTTTGATTAAGTAATTTTAATATCTACTGTAAACTTTGTTTGATTTAACAAAAGAAATTGACGGGAAAAGTGCATGAAATGTTTCATTTTCCTACTAAAATGGCAAGACAGAATAAATATTCAATCCATAAAATACTGATGCTTGTCCTATTTTAATATTATCGAATATGAAATATTCATTCTAAATATTTTAAGATGAATTTCAAACTCTACAAATACAAAAAACAGTATATTTAATAAAAAATACATTAAATTAATTCAAAATGGACGACTCTACATTTATTAACTATTTATTATTTTCATTTAATTTTTGCGTAACACAGATTCTTTTAAAACAAAAATGCCCACAATATAACATTATTTAGACACTATTTTTAATACTTTTACAGATAGTTACACACATAAATTCTTCAGGAAAAAAATAAATTTACGTATTATAACACCATAGTTAACTTACAATTAGTATTCACAAATAGATCACTATCATATACATTTACACTTTTCTTGTATTGTTGGTAGTAAAAAATTACGTCAAATATTTAGTCAAGTTACTTAAAGATTAAGCATGGTATAAACGATTTGAACAAATCATTTATTTTAACTTTTACACACACATTGAAACAATACCAAATATTAAATGAACGTGTATTTGACACAAGTGAGCAACATTTATGCTTACTCCTAGCAACCGTTTCTAGTTCAATTTTCAGCACGTTTTAACTATGGATTCCACTTAGGAGTAGAATATGACATAAGATTTAATATTAGATCTGGACACAATTAACTCTGGTTTTAAAATGAGTTGAGAGCCTTATAGAGATCACGATATTATTTACTAACAAAGATTTCAAATTCAATTGTATGAGCTTCATTCATATTCACACACTTAGATTTTAACTTAAACCTATTTAATTTCTATTTTGTAGTAAGCGTATTCCGGTTACAGCTACAGCATTAGCATGGTCATATAAAATTAAATAATCACTGAAATAAATTAAACAATTTTACTGTACATCTAACTAGTTCTTCAACGCTACAACTAAACAGTTCTATCACTAATATCACACTAATTCTGTAGCAACATGGGACATAAACGTTTTATAATAATTACGGGGCAATCACTAGATTTTCCGTTTAATTACGCAACGATGATGAATTTTTCCACAGTAACGTTTATACCGAATAAAAGTATTAAATGAATGCAAGGTCGAATCACGATCACTGATTTCTAACACCAAGTACACGAACGGCATCGCTACAGACAATTAAAGCTTGCTGGGACCACTTGCAATCGATATTCCAATTTTCACAGCATCTAATATAATATGCATCTCATGACGTCATCTATTGACGTATGAGAGCACGAACCGTTTTACTGTTCGTTCCGTTTACCAAAACGCACGGCTAACGATTACACCGAAGCACAGGTATCACGAATACGTCCGTCGGAACCGAATTTCGTTTTTGATCACTTTCGCTCGTCAAACTTCTTTCGTGTGGCACTACGCCTCGGCGTGTGGACGCCATTAGACGGACAAACCGCCCTGCGTGAGGGTCTGTCGTGCAACCAGTATCAGTTAACACCCACCGGTAAACACTTGCACTGTTTTATCTTCTGCAATCGCTTGCGTCTCGTCGGCGGGTTCTGGCCGGGACAGCGGAGTGTGACGGTGATCCAAGTAAACTTCTTAGGCTTGCAAAAGGAACAAGACTTGAAAGCTGGGGGCGGACGCTCGTCGTTGCCCTCCCGGCGTCTCGGCCCCCTCGGAATATAAAACGAATTGCACTGCCCGTAACAAAACTTATTAATCACAGTAGTCGGCAAACAACCCGGTTCACGAATTTTCTGAACCAGGTGCTCCGTCTTACACCAGTCTTCTTTGAGATACTCCTTCTTGGTAACCACTAGCGCATTTTTAGAAGACTTGAGGATGCTTCGGTAATCTATACCCGTGGGTAACTCTGTAACGTCTTCCTGCTCTGGCACAGACACCACCATCTCGGAGCTGCCTTCGCCGAGTTCATTTCGTTGCACGTAGGACGAAGCCGACGCTTCCTCGGTCCGCCTACGAGCCGCCAATATTTTTTCCACTTGCTCCGTATCGATGATATCCAAGATCGAATCGGACGGCGTGAACGGTCTTTTATTTACGCCGGCACTAACACCGCAGGCTGCCAAGAGTGCGGCAGCGAAGAGCCACACGCACGATTTCGATAAATTCTCCATCTGCAACAAAATATTAAATGAGCGAATAAATTTTCGTTGCCGCGGGCGATTTTAAATGTAGGTTTGGATCGAGAGGAAGTCGTAGGTTTAACTCACGTTGTATCGCGAGATGAGGGCCACCATCGTAGGTAGTGCGTCGGTGTACTGGTCCTCGCGCGATGCGTGTGCGCAGGGCCGGCCGGCTAAGCGGTAATGAGCGCGAGCCGAACGCTCAATGGACCGCTGCTCAATGAACAAGATGACTCACAGTCACACCGCGCCTCCGACACAGAACCGTTACTATCAGCAGAACAGACAACGCACACGTGTTTAAGCTTAGATTGACAATGCGACGTTTATTGTCAGTTTTGACAAATACAATGATAACGAACATCTGTTTGCAAGTAATTGTGCTGAGATTTGTTAAAGATAAGACGTTCATAGAATGTGTTAAGTATTAGCGAAGACGACGGAAATTTCTGTTTCAAACAATTTAATATACCGTGTTTTTTATTTAACCCTGGTCTATAATATTTCTATTAAAACACACCATCAATAAATTATACGAAATTTATAAGTATTAAAAATTAATCCTATTTAAATAAAATCATTGTCACACATAATTCGTTTCTAAAATAAATCTTATAAACTAAAACTTTTAAGAAATTGGGCAATTCTCAAGTTCTCAATTATACAGCTACAAATAAAGTATGCAATCTAATTCAGAGGCAATTTACACGCTAACCTTACATTTTTAATCTTCATAGTTACATTAATTCGCCTTGCTGAGTAAAACACCAAGAATTTTTGGACAAATACAATAATAATAATAATATTTATACAGCAAAACAATGCTAAAAATAACACTTATAGACAACAGATGCGGTAAATTCTGTCAAATATCTGTCATTAGCCTTTCATTTTTAATCTTCATAAATACTTTAATTTACCTTACTTTCTAAAACTATAAGAAGCTTTTATAAAAATACTCATATTTACACAACACACCGACGCTAAAAATAACATTTAGGCCCAAGTGACGTACTAAGTCCTGTCAAACACCTGTCATTGTCTCAGAGAGGCTCGCAGCTTGTAGGCAGAATATTCTAACGGAACAAAGCTTGGTGTTTGTCTGCGGCGAGGCTGCGGAGAGATTTTCTCACCTATCGCCGGCGCCGAGAGGCAGGCGCCGGCGCACATGGCGTAGTGTCGCGGATACGTCCAGCTTCCCACAATGAATGTGGTAGAGCGTTACAGTTCACGTGGTGACGCTACACTTTATCGATAAAGAATTTAGACGTATGAATCATTAAAAAAATATATTTTTTGTTTAGAATTAGTATGTAAGTTTTTAAATAAAGTTTTTTTTAATATGATTTTTTTATTATGCCAAAAGATATATTTTAATAAACCATATTACCTTGTATGCATATTTTCTGTACAAAATTGTAAACATGTTTTATATCTGCCAGGCGTCCCGCCACGGCTTGTCATTATTCTAAGCCTAGTGTTTGTCTGCGGCGAGGCTGCGGAGAGATTTTCTCACCTATCGCCGGCGCCGAGAGGCAGGCGCCAGCGCACATGGCGTTGTGTTGCGGATATGTGCAGCTTCCCACAGTGACCGTACTGGTACGTACCGATTATGATCCGATTTTTGTAGACGGTTTGTTAATGTGGAACATCAAATTTGGGGTAGAGCAGTTGGCATGGCGACGCTACACCACAAAGTATAAAAAATGCCTAAAATATAAAAATATATATATATTAAGTACAGTTTTCTTTTTTTTTTTTTGAAAAAATGAGAATTTTGTTGTTTTAGGCCATAATTTCTTTCCTTTAATAAACCATACATATAACTTATATTTTCTGCACAAAATAGCATTTAGTAGTAATTTTCTAAAAAACCTTGACATAACTAAATAATGTTTAGATTTAGAATATTAGCATACTTCGTTTGTCAAATAATTGATTTTTCAAATTAGCAATTACCCTAGGTTTTGTCAAATAATCAAACTATATAACTAATACACTTATAATATAGAAGAGTTTGAAAAGTATATACATAATCAACATACTCTACACAAAGAAAAAGCAAAAGTAATCTAACTTCTCATCGCTAGTAAAATATAACAGCCTCCGAAGCGTGGGTCGAGCGACGTGTGGGTGCACGCAATTGCATTTTTACAAAATGTTGTTAGAACAATCATAATAGAATAAATGAGCCCTAGACTTAATTGTGAAACATTAATTGAGTAGCTGGCCTTTTTTTCTTACCAACCTCTTTTAAGCGTTCATATTTTAATGCGCCACTTTTTACAGTAAATATAGTGAGACTTGTGAATTTCAACTTTTGGATTTTAATAGAAATACAAAAAAGCTTTTTAAAAAGGCTTGACTCGTATACGCTCACCAAATTTATATACGAGCATTACATTACACCAGCAATACATTACATAATATAAAAATCAAAAGTAAAGCTAACCTCTCATCACTAGTTCGGAGGCTGTTATATTTTATAACAGCCTCCGAAGCGTGGGCCGTGCGACGTGTGGGTGCACGCAATTGCATTTTTACAAAATGTTACAGCATTCATAATGGAATAAGACATATAAGTGCAGACTTAAGTTTTAAACATTAATTGAAACTGGCGATTTTTTCTCACACATGTTTTTTTAAGGATTTATATTTTTATGGGTCAGTATTAACTGTATATATAGAGAAGCTTGTGAATTTCAAGTTTTGGATTATTAAAAAAATACAAAAAAACGTTTCAGAAAGAATTACAGCCACTCGCTTGCATTTTTTACGAAAAAAATAACATAACATTACATCAGCACATAGTGTTATTATATGCTCATAACAAAAAAATCAAAAGTAAAGCTAACCTCTCATCACTAGTAAAATATAACAGCCTCCGAAGCGTGGGCCGTGCGACGTGTGGGTGCACGCAATTGTATTTTTACAAAATGTTGTTATAGCATTCATAATGGAATACGCCGTATTGGAGCACACTTAGATTCTTAGATTGTAAAATATTCATTGTGGGACTGGCAATATATATTGTATTACAAAACTCTTTTTATTAAGAATTCATATTTTATGGCAAAATAAGTAAACATTGTGAATTTTAGCTTTAGCAACCGTATTTATTCAAAATATCGATTTTAGTTTTTGAAAAATAGGGATTTGAAGCCCATCGGTGGTTAAATTTCGCAAAATAAAAATGCTTAAAGGGCAAAATAAGTAAACATTATAAATTTAAGCTTAAGCAACCGTATTTATCCAAAATATCGATTTTAGGTTTTGAAAAATAGGGATTTGAAGCCCATCGGTGGTTAAATTTCGTAAATAGATATAGCAATTCATTATACTTATGTTTCCTTACTTTAGAATTATTTTTATTTAAAATAAGTATTCTTTTGAAATTCGAAGACTGATATGTACTCGTAAAACACTGAGACCAAACAAACAGGTAATTTTTACGTCGTATACATATAGATAAACATTTTCAAGATGGACCAATACCGTAAATCTAAAGTTGCTCTACGCTTTATATTTGCTCAGGACCAAATATTAATCATTCAATTTTTGTAAATTCCATGTATAAGTATTTTTGCGTTACCATAAGTCTAAACATAGGTACTTGCAGTTTCACGTTGCAAGCATTTCAACTACCTACTCATTTTAATAATTACTAGCACTTAATTTTATTAAATTTATTTTAATAGCACTTATTTTTTTTTTTATTTTTTAACTAACTGATCCAGCAAATGTTGTTCTCCCATAAAAATTATAAAAAATGGGGGTTGATGGGAGAAGGGTGAAAATTTAGTGTTGTAAGTATTTTAATGCGACATCATAAAAAATAAAAAATTTTGTCCAAACAATTAAAAAAAAAATGGGTGGACCACCCTTATCAGTTAGGGCTATGAAAAATAGATGTCGACCGATTCTCAGAACTACCAGATACGCACACAAAATTTCATAACAAACAGTCGAGCAGTTTCGGAGGAGTTTAACCACAAACACCGCGACACGAGAATTTTATATATTACGAGTAGATATGTTAAAAGGGCCGCATCACCTCTACAAAGGAGCATTGCCTACTTTTTAAAGAGGTGTAGAACATACTCAGGAAAACACAACGCATTGCGGAAGAGCCCGTGACATCACAATCGACCTCATCGTTTGTAATGTACCTGAATATAGTACTATGGGAGTATTTGCCACAGGAAGGAAAATGTGTAATTCTAATCCCATTCTCGTCATTTCGGTTGGATCAAGTTATTAAATATATCCAAACCAAATTAGTATGTAACCAAATATAGGAATACCGCAATCCCCAAAATCCAAAACTCAATCAAATCCATTTCATCATACGTCATTACCTACGTATATACGTTTCAGATTGGACTGTTCCTTATACGTTTGATTATGATTTTGATGAACAGTATTGTTCCTTATACGTTTGATTATGACAACAGTATTTTCAAGATTTTATTTTAATATATAATATCAAATTTATCTTTATTATATTATATATTAAGAATCCCTAAATAGATTTTCTTTGATATTATGTTACTCTAGAAAGGATTCAGGGTTAGGGAAAGTAGCGGACGCTACTTTTAACCCAACTACTAAGGAACGTGTGACCCATATTGTTGCGCTTATCTTGTATGGTATATTTGTTAGTCATTTTTTATTACCTTACATCCCCTCTGTTACTAATCTTAAGACGATATTTTAACTAAGACTTTCAGTTCATAATACTAATATAGACTGTTAAACCGAAGTAAAGTTTACTTTGTTGTTGTCTCAATCCTGTTTTTGTCTTTTAGTGCATTATTTTAAATTGTCTTTATTGCAGTCGGGTTTCTGATTTTCCGTCCGGATGTAGAGCTAGAAATTGCCTCATTATTAATCATTACGATTTTCGCATTACTTATTTACCTAGCGCTAATAATATTGCAATAACCAAAATAACATTTATTTAAAATGTAAAAACCCGTTCGTCATTCAAAATTACCTGTGATGACGTCAAATTAGCTATCTATTATGATTCCCTATTTTGAAATTAAATAACAAATACATAAAGATATTTAATAAAATGAACTAATTATATTACAAATTCCTCGTGAACTTTAAATTTGTCTTCAATAATATTTTACAGTTTAATAGGTAAGTTGCTTTCGTACACAACCTAGCAGTGTCCCGGATTCGATTCAGATTTTTGTTTTGACCAAACATATTTCTTACCGCCAATCCGTCCATAAATTATATTTCTAACCGTCTAAGTGATTAGTTTTCCTTACCTTAGTTTTACCTTACGTTACCTTACCTTTTCTTTTCCTTACCCTACCCAGTTTTCTTTTTCACGTATATTTTTGACGATTGTTTTTCTTTACGATTCTCTGTTTGTCTGTTTTGGCAGTTTCTCTATACTTAACGTAGCGTTACAATGCATACCAGGTACAACTAGTATTATACATAATATAATTGATTGTCATATATTCAGTAAATACCAAATGTTCTGTTCTAGGAATGCAGGACGTAATTTAAACGTGAATTCAATAGTACACCAGGTTGGCGTGGCGCAAGAATTTTGGGCCGTAGGAAGTTCTTTGTGAACGTATTTTTTTTTTCAAAATAGAGGCGCTTAAGGTGTCCATGGAATTTCATTCATCAGCATTCATTCAGTTCGTTTTGTTCACGTTCAAAAAAATAACTATAATAGCCGTCACTCCGACCCTAAGCGACATGCCGTCTACTTCAATAGTTATACAGCGTGCTCTTTTTGGAGAATCGATAAGAATAACTTTATTCATCATATTTACTGTATTAAATATTATTTATAAGAAGTAACTTCAATTGTTATGCATATCTTCTACTTGAGATTTTTTTTAATAAAAAGTAAACACTTTTTATCTAGACTATTATTATCCCAATCATTAGTTTCATGTCAAAACAATCAAAAACCCATGACAAACACACTATTCTTTTTTTATATTTATTTCTTTTTCAATTACTTAAGTAACTTGCTTTCTCATTTACCAATAAACTAGGCCCGTCGGAGGATTCCGGAATAAATCACGCTGTAGAAAACCATATCTAATGTATGGAAAGTAATAGTAAATAATAAAATAGTTTCTACTACTTATCTCATATTATGAACGAATACTATTCTTTATCTTTGTTTTTAAAATGTAATGTACATTTTAAACAACTAAGGAGACTTCAATATTATAATTTCAATAAATGATATATATTGAATACAACAAGTAATATATTTGTAAGTTGTAATTCTCATTTTAAAATTTAAATAAACTTCATATCTACCTTTTATTTTTCCTGATGACTCATTTTATTTAAAATTTATAATTTATAGAATTACCGCACTCTGTATAGTGGCGTTTAGGTTCGGCGTACCTTCGTTTACCGAACTGTCACAAACCCAAGAATCCGATAAAGAAACGCCGACCGCTTCTAAGAATTAATGGAGTAACACATTTTGTTACATTTTTTATAATGTTTAAATGAGTTAATGTTGGACTTTATACTTTTATAACCACAGTGAGAGCCATTAATTACGTGATTAATTTTATAGGGACCTAAATGTCAAGAAACCATATTTATGTGATTATAAGGTGTAAAGGTTTAATACAAAATAGGTAAGTAAAACTAAAAATATGATTCGATATTCCAAAATTTAAAAGTTTTTATAACCTTTTTTTAGATTCCTTATATTTATGGATTTAAGTAAAAACATAATCAACAAAATTATTGGTTATTTGGGATTAGATGTTAGGCGTAAAATAGTCATGGCTAGTACGGGTTTTGGTTGAATAGTTAAGGAACAGAGAATGTATTTGCATGTTTTACTACAAGCTCAATTGCTACCAGCGTACAAAATAAAATAAAAATTAGCTATCCTATTTAGCCAATCACAGATACACTGCTTTGAATGACTATAATGACTATTGCTAGACGGATTTATAGGTGACGTAGAAAAAAGAAAAGACTTACTTTAGTGCTACTATAAAAGTAATACTAAGAACAATAAGTTATTCGTGAAGCCATCCTTGTGTTTCAGTTTGGAGAGGTATTGTTGCCGGCTATATTTACACACGAGGCGAACATCTTAGTTCTCTCAGGGGTAACAGCGCATCTGTGGTCAACGACCAGGTACGATTTAATCAATCAATCAATTAACAGTATTTGATAATGGTTTTTTAATGTCCATTGACGTCTGTGACCATTTACCATACTACGATACTGTCATTTACTACATGCTCATTTGCTATTACGTTTTATACGATAAATAATAATGATGAATCCCAACATTTCTATGTAATTATGTAACCATCTCAGAAGTAACAGAAGATACATTTATTTAATGATTTTCCAGAAAACTGATGGATCAGTACGAGTTACGAAGTACGAGCAATAAGGTACGAGTTTGTTTCGAGTTGGAATTAGTTTGTGGAAAGTAAGTAAGATGTAACTTACTTTAGTTTAAAAGCTTTAAAAGAGAAGGAAATTGACATGAGAATAACAATGTTATATGAAAATACTATAAAAATACGGCGACTTCATTCGAGTAAAGCTTGTCTTTCATTCTATTTTTGAACCCGCTGGGGTAATTTAAAAGAATGAAATAATAAATAGCAAACGTTTGTTTTTAAATACAAGCACGGACCAATTAATACTTTTCGGACTTATTAAACAAAGAAGTTTCATAACTTTCATGCTCCAACTACTAAGAACACTACAATCTTGTATATGTCAGTATTCTTATATACTTTAATCCAGTCAGAAGTAACAGAAGTTACATTTGTTGAGCCCACAGCATCCCACAATGCACTTGCATTCCAATGAGTGCATTTCAAACGTTTCGGATCATTTAACAATTCCGCGTGCGACGGTCGGCCGCCACATTGTCATTTATACATTTGTATACAACTGAATACTTTAATCGATAATGCTTCATTTGATCCGTGTAATGACTTAGTAACAAGGTTTAATGTATTATTGTTCAGTAATAATTCTACCCTATTTCGTAGCTATCGGGTATAAATTATTTTTTTGGAAATATGTACATGAGTTTAGGGCACTTTATGGCTAATGAAATATAATATGTCATGAAAGTTACAATGTAGTATGAAAATATTACAAAATTCCCGCGATTTCGTCTGAATCCTAAAAAAATAATGTAATCAAAATATTTGTTTCCGTATATAAGAATGCATATCTATTGTTACATTTCTAATTTATAAAACAAAAACGTTTCATACTAACTACATTGCTCTAACTACTTAAAACACTTAGTTGTAACCCTATACATCAATGTAAATATCTAAACCTTATTCCGGTCAGCAGTATCAGAGGTTACATTTATTGAGCTCACAGCATCCCACAATGCACTTGCATTCCAATGAGTGCATTTCAAGCGTTTCGAATCATTTAACAATTCCGTGTGCGACAGTCGGCCGCCATATTGTCATTTATACATTTGTATACAACTGAATACTTTAATCGATAATGCTTCATTTGATCTGCTTCATGACTTAGTAACATGATTTAATGGTGTCCTACAAAAGTTTTCGGTCAATAGCAATGACGCCACCTTATTCAGCATCGAATTCCTTTTTGGAAATAAATAACTCGATGTAAGGGCGAATAAAAATGTCATAAAAATATCAATATAGTGTTAAGATATAGGCAAACTCCCGCGACTTCGTTCGTGTAAAGTTTTCTCGCTTTTATTCCCTATTTACCCAGATATTACTTATTTTGTCAAAGAAAATACACAATTTGCTTTCGAAAATAAGCATATAACAAATACACCCTATATATAACATTGATACAATTTTAACAAGAAAAATAAAGAAATCATACGTACTTTTATCCCCGATTTTACCCCTTTAGTACAGGAATTTCCAACTCCTTTTTAATAACAATTTACGTAATTCAAAAACCTTCATGCAAAAGTTTGTAAGTGAAACCGTAAAGTTTAAACCCAAATACACATAAGCTATTTACTATTTGAGCCTAGATGCCTAGATGTCTTAATTCATCTGGGTCGCAGGCTCGTTTGCTACCTTTAAACTATAAAAGGTTTAACTAATTACCTAAACAGCATCATAAACCACGTACGTATGAGTTCTATGTCATTTAACGATTATCCGAGCGACGGTAAGGCGCCACCATTGTTACCCAGATACACGGAATATTAGCTTCAACCCTGACTTTACTTGTTTCTAATATAGAATTTTTATTTCACTACATAACATTTTACTATTTAAGTATTTGCACGTGTAATTTAAATTTAAAACTCAATTTCGCTTTCTGTTTTTCTATTTAGTAAATTCATCAGTTTCTTTACTATAAATCAATAGATTGTACTATTACATTTTATTGAGTGTAAAAATGTTGATTGAAATTATATAGTCTCGATCCTTGTCTATGCGTCTATTGGAACTAGTTATTTTTGTCAGATTTAACAAAAAAAAATGGATGGTAATTCGAAAGCCAATGCGTGTTATTTTGGTGATATTATTCATAAGATTACATAAAGATTACGCTTTTAAAGTATCGGTATCTTTTAGAAAAACACTTCGCACAAACCATCTTTATAGCGTATAACCATATTTATCCATGCTTAATAAAAAAAAACATACATACACACAAACAAACAACCCACGATATTAGTACGGATCAAACAGACACAAACATATACATATCTGCAGCTCTAATCGTCGATCGCTTTGATCGCTGCTTCACGGGTCGCGGCGCCAGCCACCCGGCCTGACCGCACACACTACACTTTTGTAACTATGTATAATACACTTATATAAAATATTGTGTTACAGTTTGTTATCAAACTCCTCCGAAACGGTTTGACCTATTTTTATGTTTATTTTTTAATATTTTCAGAAGGTCTGAAAATGGGTTATAGGCTATTTTAATAGTCCTAGGTGAAAGGAGTGGCCGTATTTAGATTTTTTTTTATTTTTTCTGATACCATTTTTCTATTTTTTATGCTTTAGCATCAAAAATACTTATAACCTTACATTTTCACCCTTCTGTCATTAACCTCCATTTATTAATCGCGATTTTATATTTTAACAAGATTTCTACCATATGGCAATATACCTGCGCAATAATGAAACAAACAAACAAACAACCCACGATATTAGTACGGATCAAAGAGACGCGAGCATATACATATCTGCAGCTCTAATCGTCGATCGCTTTGATCGCTGCTTCACGGGTCGCGGCGCCAGCCACCGGGATTGACCGCACACACTCCACTTTTGTCTATTTATAGTAATACAATTCTTTGTTAATACTTTATTAGCGAATAAAGGTAGCAAACCAGAATGCAGTATGCAGCCTTATGGTAAGTGGTTAGTGCCGTCCATGTACCGTTTTACCTAAATTAACCAAAACACAAAATATACTTCATGGCGGTTACGATGGTGGCAGTGGTAAATCCCCGGTCGAACTACACGAGTTCTACCACCTTGTTACATACCTACGAAAAAGAAACAAACATACAAACAAACAAACAACCCACGATATTAGTTCGGATCAAACAGACGCGAGCATATACATATCTGCAGCTCTAATCGTCGATCGCTTTGATCGCTGCTTCACGGGTCGCGGCGCCAGCC
>DWNR01000365.1:0-20731 GCA_018250455.1 Polygonus leo | reverse complement strand
TCTGATATTAAAGAAGAAAATACCCGTGAAGCAGTCTTTGTGTTTCTGTTTCGAAGAGACGTGGTTACGGTAGAACTCGTTTAGCTCGACCGGGGAGGTATCACCACTACCACCACCACCCTCATGTTCCTACGTGAAGCAATTTTTGTGTTTCAGTTTGGAGAGGCGTGATTGCCGGCTATACTTATGCACGATGCGAACATCTTAGTCCTCAGGGGTAGCAACGCATCTGTGATTAAATTAAAGTATGATTTAATTTTGCCTGGCATGATTACTGATATCCATGGGCAGTAGTGACCACTTTCTAGTAGGTGGGCTGCATGCTCGTTCTACCTAGCGTAGGATAGCAACGCATCTGTGCTTAACCTCAAGCATGATACCATCGTACTTGGGGTTGACCACAATAGTCCATGGGCGGCAATAACCACTTACTATCAGATAGACTTTCTTCTTTGTAAATGTATTAGAGGATAAAGAAAACATAAATACCAAAAGGAATACTGTAATATAGATTACATCACAAGGTTCATTTACTCTTATACTAAAAGAAGGTACTAAAACCTAATTTACTAGCATCGTAAATAAGGAATACGTCTCAAGGGCCATTTTAGGGTTGTCTTGAAAACTAACGCAGCAATACAATACCCAAGTGTAAACTATCGACTTGATCAAAGTTAGTTCAAAGCGAAGTTCTTATCGAAGCCCTTCAGGTGCGAAGCAATCAATCATCATACACACCTGATGCTTCTCTCTGGATAGTTATCTGTTAGCATGACAGGTGGTAGAACTCATGTAGGGGAGACTAACCGGGGAGGTATTACCGCCACCCTCATAATCCTCCGTGAAGCAATTTATTGTGTTTTAGTTTGGAGAGACGTGGTTGCTGGCTATACTTATACACAAGGCGAACATTTTAGTCCTCAGGGGTAGCAAGGCATCTGTGATCAAATTCAGGTATGACTCAATCATACTTGGGATTGATTCCTGATGTCAATGGGCGGCAGTAACCACTTACCATCAGGTGGACTACATGCTCGTTTGCTACCTTTATACAATAAATAAAACAGTAATACTAAAATACGAAACTTGTTTATTAACATGGCTATTATTGGTGTGTCAAATATTATTTGACAAGCCAAAACTTATCCTGAAAACGCACCTGATGCTTCTCTCTGGATAGTTATAATATAACTTTACTGTTAGTAAGATTTGACCATCCAGTTTTTTTTTTATTTTTTATTGTGTAATGATAGCAAACGAGCATGCAGTCCACCTGATGGTAAGTGGCCACTGCCGCCCATGGACATCAGTAATCATCCTCCAGTACGATTAAGTCATACTTAAGTTTGATCACAGATGCGTTGCCCTGAGGATTTAGATGTTCGCCTCGCGTTTCAGTATAGCCGGCAACCACGCCTCTCCATACCGAAACACAATAAATTGCTTTACGGAGCATCTGTGATCAAACTTAGGTATGACTCAGTCGTGCTTGAGGATGATTACTGATGTCCATGGGCGGCAATGGCCACTTACCATCAGGTGTACTGCATGCTCGTTTGCTACCTTTACACAATAAAAAAAAGGTAACAGCAAGCAATAAACATCAGGTGGACATGCTCTTTTGTTACTACAATTAATCAAAAAGCAAAAGAATTGTAAAACTTCATTCTCTGCCACGCACCTGTACTCGCTATAAAATTAACTTCTACATGCAGCAACTGTCCAAATCAATTCATTGCAATCTTGGAACTTGTTATTTATTCATATCCATATTCCACTTGAAACATATAATGATTTTGTTTTGCTTACATAATGACATGCAACTCTTTAAAAGAAGTTAAAATGCTTACCTCTTCAATTCCTTCAACATTTTCATCCCCTTCATGTAAACAAACAGCAAAAGACAGTAGTGAAATAACTTATTTCTATAATATAAATTAGTGATTTACGTAGCGTTGACCCTACAATAACCTTTTATCGAGCGTATTTTTTATATTTTTGGCCAGTAAAACTCTATGACATTATATACACAACGTCAACACGTGACGTTCACCAAAAAATAGCCTTCAGATTTTACTGAAAATATTAAAACACGAGCGAGGAGACAAAATTGCACGTGAAGCAGATGTGTTTAATTACTGACCCGACAGAATCTCGGAAAGAGTCGAGCTATATTATGGACACAATGGACCCGCACTTCGGACGACGATAAAGTAAATAAAATATCAACACGCCGCTAACACCAACGGGCAAAATGACGAGACGCACATTAATATTTGCTTTAATAAAACCCAGACATTTTATAAAAATATGAGCTGAGTGCAGAAATTAATTGGGACGTTAGGCCTTTTTTATAGCGTCCAAAAGGTGAACCCTCGCTATATTAGCTTAACAGAATCGGGACTAAAGGGTTAAAATACCGTAACACATGGCGACTTTAATTTTTAAATTAAAAAAATACTGCTCGGTCCTTAGCCTTTAATTAACCTAAAATAAATTTAGCAGGACATTACTTTAAAACGAATCAAGATACATTTAATTTCATGTACCGAGTATACATAGATATATTGAGAATGTTCTGTTCATGTGAGAATGCGACCGAGAAATTTAATATGGCCGTATTTGAAGATAAGGTACATGTATGTAAGGTATGGTTTAAATGAAAGGTGGCGGGGGAAAATTTTAAGAAACGTAGGTACGCGTCGATCTGCCCACGCAATGCTATCGTGGGCGAATACGAATATTGATGCGCCCTGGAAATACCACCTCGTTACACCAAATCTGAAGAGATTCTGACTTTAAAGTCGCTTAAAACGTAAAGTAGAAATTTTACTTTTGTTATCATTTTTGCTAAGTATATAAATTCTTGCCGAAGAATGAAAAAAATGGATGAGCACTTAGCACACAAGCCCCATGCGCTTTGGTAGACTTTATATAAAATTTGGAATTTATATGTTTAAGATTTAGTAATCACGGGGGCCTACGAGGCCTACGAAACTAAATCAAACGCACTTTTAATAATGCAATTTTGAATTTATTACTGTGAATTATTAAAAAAGTCGCCTACTTATTACGCCTACGATTTACTTAACATTGTTTTCAGTTATACGCGCTAAACACTTACGAAAAGATAATTTGCAAAGTGTCGATAACCGACGATTACTAACACTATGTCACTCGACTAACCCTCAATACTTAATCAACACAAAATTCATCATAACGAGTCCGCAACTGTTATAATATGAGCAAAAGGAGGTCCAGCGGAGCGCACTCCTGAAATCGCGGTCGCGCTCGTTCGCGGAGATTTACGATGCGCGCGCGCATTGAACACGCACAGCGACACAAGGGCCGCCCGAACGCATGCGTGTCGCGTTATCGCGGCCACGACTCGCCAAATTAACTCGCTTTATGAAGACATACGACAACCTGCGTGCATTCGTAACAAAGATTTATTCGCACTGCTATTCCTGTTGAACGCAAAGTATTCACCCTTGGTGCACGGCGACTGGCGACTCAATCCTTCCTTCAGCGAACTGCGGATTCATTTTCGAGACCGTCACATTTGTTTGATGAATTGTCATATTAACATAAATAAGTCGGTTGACTACAATATTTGTTACGCTGTAACGCCAAATGAGGAAGTCTATATTTATTCTAGGATTATTACGCTATGTAAACCCGCATCGCACAATATTTCAAACGTCCACAAATATTGAAAACAAATTGCCATCGTTATTAATAACAACAATAAAATACACCATTTTCTAATTTCACTTAATTAGTCGTGCTGACCTCGTTTATAATATTCATCAAATGGTATTCGAGTTTCAAATGCATTAAATAACTTATAAGTGATATACATTTACCTACATTTACAAAAGATCTTTATGGATTAATTATTTAATCTATACATACTTTTTATAAAACCAACTGGTCCATTTAGACGCTTATACCCCCAGAAGATCAACAGGTTTTTGTATATGTTCTATAGAAAAACTTGCCAGAATTAGCAGCAAGCATTACATAACCTATGAGACGGTGGGAAACATTGCACGAGTAAATATTGAAATAAATAACAACAATCGGTGGCAATGCGTGGACATCATTAATGCCGCGGACACTGATAAAAATAAATTTCATGGTTTTTACATTACTTTTCTATAATTTATATTCATGAGTGTTTTGAGATAAAGATAAGGTATCGGAAGTTCCGCAATGTAGGTATAAGACATGTAAACTGGAGTAGGTACCTTCGAAGTCGCTGATTTCCGCTTCAGGCCGCGACATCTCGACTCGGATCGCGTGATACATTTCAACGCACAATGAATACGAAATAAGAAATCAACGCAACCGCACTTACCCTAAGCAATTTTCTTTCATAGCCTATATTTTAGCAGTTCCACGAAAGAGGCTCTCCTGCTGAAATATGGAGCGGTACGTGGTTGACTTTTTGTTTAGTGTGCAATTTTGAACCCGAGCAGACGTATATCACGTTTTTCGCGACTGGAACGCAACCAAAATGGTGTAATAAATCTGAAAGTCCATTTTCATATAAAAGAAAACCGATTAAGGAGCTTTGCCGATAGCGATCGCTCGAATGAAGCTATATATTTTCATGATCGAGCGAATCCAAGATCACGGACGACTGACGGCCGGTGCGTGAGGAAATTGAAAAGGAAAACGTTTCTTTTAATGGTATTGTCCTTGATCGAAGGATCATTTATTTGCATTTCCTGTACGGGCTTCCTTTCCACCGTCGCATCAACTTATTTGGATGCGTGCGTTATTTCACACCCTTGCGTATGGAGCCGTATATCACCCACACTAGAGCCAATACATGAAGAAGAGTGAAAATTGACCAACTTTTTACTAGGGCCTCGATATGATTCTTGGAACAACATGGACGCCAATGTCACGACTACGTTACTTTTGTGTAAAAGTTTACATTTTAGGGTTTTTACGAGTTATGTATTGTATGTATTCTTATATGTATATGTTATCAAGTTAGTATCGCACACATCGTAGCGTGAACATTTAACGTAGTCGGTCATGGTTTTTTAGTTTTGTTTTATCATCTGATACGTTTTATTATTATGATATCTACAACAAGTTACTTTACGATTAAACCTCAACAACCGTGTGACAGTGCCGTAATTCGCTATTCAATTCTGTGAAAAATGTCAAACTTGAATACCAAGGAATAAAGAAATGACCGGACGCCATGTCAACGCATCAAGACACGACAATGACCCATGGTTACGCACTAGTATTCCGGATAATTGCTTAATTTTTGTCTCGACGCAAATTTAAATATGTTAAGCATGAACCACCAACAAAAAGAATACAAAAACTTTGATCGGAACAAATTATAAATCATATTTAATTAACAAAATCACAAAAACAATACAAGAGAGACGCCCTTTGTTTCATTCTATCAAAGCGTATCAAGCTATTGAAAAGATTAAAAGAGCATTGGAATCGACAAGCGAGTTGTTGACGAGTTAATAAACGAGATCTTCGATATAATTCAGATCCCTAAATACGTAAGGACCCTCTTCCCACGTCGATTTAGCGAGGGCAGAGCGCCGAACCGAGCTGCGCCACATTAAATTCTTCACGTTTAATCAATTCCAGGCTGTAGTAAAAAATATCAAGTCAAGTGTTTCCTTTCGTATCGATGGTGCCGAGAGCAAAACAGACAGGGAATAAATTGTTGGCATCGTTTCAAAAAGCTCGAAAATTGTCGGAGTAGGTACCCGGACACGCCTTTTATCTGTTACGTTTATCAGACGGTTTCACGTTCCCCAAATTGCACGTAAATAAGGACAAACTGGCAGGCCACAATAAATAATAAGAATAAAAAGGGGAAAAAAGGCGAGTAGCCGGGTTAACAAATACTTGATAGAAAAAGGATCATTTCTTTTACTAATACAAACAATCTAGGAACTTCTTGTACCCTTTTTTTCTTCTGTCTATTTATTATTTTATTCGTATAGAAGTAGCAAACGTTTATGCCGTCCACCTAATGGTAAGAAATCACTGCCGTCAAGGAACACTAGTAATCATTCCAAAGTACGATTGAATCGTATCTAAGCCAGCGTAACTATCCCCTAAGATTAAAATGTTTACCACGTGTGCAAGAATAGCCGGGAATCACGCCTCTCCAAACCGAAATACAGGAATTGTTACACGTAAGATTATGAAGGTGTGTCTGTTACGGATACGTATATGCATGGTAAAAATATGGAATTATTTTATGGGGTAATAGTACCGATGTATATAGGTTATTTATATAGTAAGGAATAATAGTAAGTATAAAACAAATAAAAAGAATTAAACGTTTTAAGAAATTAAACTTACCTAACCGTCCCTTTACATATTTGAGTTGTGTAAGTTCGGAAATACCCAAATTTATTTGATAAGAAGATACAAAATACAACACGAGTAATGAGGCATTAAAATACCTTATCATCCGTACGGCAAACCTCAATATAACCAATAAAAATACTCCATTGCCATAAAACTTTACAATAATCTCCCAAGAGAAATAAAGGGTTAAAAAACCGAGAATAGGTATATTTAAAATAAAATTAACACATTTCTTAATCGATAAATGCTTTTATAACGTAAATATTTGGAATTATAAATGTTTTATATAAAAATACAATACCAAATCATGATTGATTATCTAAACTGAGTGTTGTGTGTCATGGAGTTTCTTTCGCCATTTCTTTTCCATAGAGCGAACACCTTGTGAAACGGTAGTAAGCTTTAAGTATCACCAAACCGTTATCGCGATAAACTCGCACTCGCAGACCAACAAAATACTTAGACATACATATTGCTATACCAAAAAGTTCTTAATTATGTAAATGTAATGAACATAATTTCATTTCATTTGTCAACATACCCAATAATGCTCAAATGATCACCCAACACCATCGAAGATCATATTTATAGCGTTACAATTATCTTCATTGGATTTCGGTTTTGAAGATTTCATGAATTTTGCAACAACAATACCCATATCACTATTCTGTCGAAAGCAAACGGAGTGCAAGCGAGACTATAGCAGCGTAAATATGGCGAGTCACGATATATTTCCCAGAGTGGGCCAGTGCGCGTTCGTTATACTGCTTTATGCGAGATACCAGTTGCAGCTATCGGCTCATAACAATATACCGGCAACCTCGTAAATCCCTAACAATTAGACGATAATTCACACTGCTATTTTTAGGGTTCCGTGCACAAAGATTGCAAACGGAAACTTATTATTAAGGCCCCTGTGTTCGTCCGTCGGTCCGTAGTATATTTAAATATTTCTATAATAACAAATCCAAAAAAAAATTAAACTGTTGCTTAAGTCAAATTTTCAAATTCAAATATTTTTTTATTCATTATAAGATATGTCGATACCTACACTTAATGGAAGTAATACAGTGTTTCATCAATAATTAGTTATTCAAATTTATTCCTTCATCAGCTATCAGCTCTTCTCTTACGCATACGTAGACCGGAAGAAAAACAACAGCGAAAAAAACTCCCGGCACTCTTTTCAAAAACCAATTTACACGAGTAATTCAACTAAAATGTAAAATGACTATGCCAAAGTAAAGTGTAACAGATACAACGCCACTGACAGAAGTGATAGCCTCGTGGTTGCGTATCTGATCTTTCACGTGGTCGGTGAAAATTCGGACCCCAGAATGCACCTCTAATTCTTCCAAATATGTGTGTATTTAAACTTAACTAAAATTTGATTATTAATTGCTCTTCGGTGAACAAAAACGTCGTGAACTACACGCCTAATAAATTAAACCACCATTTTGCATATGGCCAGCGCAGGGGACTATGATTTAAAATCTTTCCCATTATGAGAGGAAACCCGTGTCCAGCCGTGGTACAATCGGTGTTTGTGATGATGTTGATGATCAATATGATAATGACAATGCCATTAGTCACTTCATCCAACCCTTTACAACGCCATCAGTTAGTAGTAAGCCATGGAACCCTCCATGTGCGAGTAGGAACCCGCACTTGACCAATTATTATACGCTCGTCACGTACAGTCGCTAGTCCAACTAGAGTTTATGTTGAAAGGCGTTGAATTTAACTACTTCAAGAATTTCAAATTGACCTAGAACAATTTTAATATAAGTCATCATCAATATCCTTACTAAGTAGAATATAACTTTAGTTGTCTTTCGATAACGCTTTTTTATATTTTTTGATAACATTCAAACTGTACTTGAACCAGTGAACGTAAGAATGAATGAAATTACCCTTTATATCGATTCCATACTTGCATTTCTGCAGCATATCTTGAATACAGCCAAAGATCCTGTTCATAATCTACATAGTTAATTGAGATGTGTGCCTTGCCGGGAGTCGAACAAAGTGTCAAACCGTTACCATTATTACAGTGTTCTGAGTATGTGCATAAATATGCACTAGTCGCCGAAAGATGAAGTTCCATCCACATCATTTGGATTCATGACGATCCTCAACAGTTCGGTTTGCGCGTTCCTTTTTACCACGCACATGCAAGATGTGGAATAAGCTTCCTCCCTAGGTATTCCTAGAAGGCTATGACATAGAGTTTTTCAAAAAAGGTGCGAAAAGAGCTCTCTTTCAAAGCCGACGATGCATTGGCAACTCCTCTGGTTTTACAAATATCCATGGGCGACAGTGAAAACTTATCATCATGTGGCCCTCCTGCCTTATTGCTAGGTTAAAAGATAAAAAATAAATATTAAGGCGTACAAAGTAAGTGGCATAAGTGTAACGTAATTCTTGTGTAAAACCTTGTTAGTCCTTGGCAAGGAATCTTTACTGGTATGTATATACTTAAAGTTGATTCATGAGCAGCACTGATCAATTATTATAAATATACACTGCAAGTTTACTTGATTCTTCTGTGCTGTAAGAAAAAGTAAAGGTATTCCTTTATAAATTGGTTGTTTAACACACTTGCTTTTTAATTAACCGGCCTAGTGACTCGTTATCCGCGAAGTTATTACCTACTTACGAATTAGATGAAAAAAATCTTGATGATTTAAAACTTTCTCAGAAATTTGTATATATTTCTTTATAATCTATCTATTCTATATCTATACATATAATAAAACTGTAGACAGAGTTCAAGTCTGTACATTGAATAAAAACTAGAAAAAATACTCCTAGGGGTCTTCATACAAGTAACACAGGCCAAAAAAAACATTTTAAATTTTTTGTCTGTCTGTCTGTTGTGCGGCTTTCACGTAAAAACTACTGGACGGATTTTGATGAAACTGGTTTTGTTATATAGTTATCAGTCCTCGGCAACATATAGGCTATAATTTATTTTGAAGATCGGGATACCAGATGTGGGACTATAGCGTCCTGGGTAATCTATAAGAGATATTAATACTTTATATAGCAGAACAACGTTTGCCGGGTCAGCTAGTATATTATAAGATATATGCAAACAAAACGAATAGTATTAATTTTATGCAGAAGCAGTATCTATTTAACTAGTTGTTTCATTCATGTGAAGCTCGGATTCATATTAAAGTTGAAATGAGTGGAAAAGTGAGCAATTTGTAGAGCTTAACTTTCCAGTGTAATAAGAGTTAATAATAAGTTTAAATATTATTTATTGCGTCGAAAACGTATTCAAATGAACTCAATAAGCATTATTGCTGTTTTAATATTTTATTCCTATGATATTCGTTTGAATAATTATAATGCTTTTTATTGATTACCATTAAGATAAATGATTTATTTATGTATTTAATGATAGATTATTTTAAATGGGTTAACATTTATTGATATTAATTGTATGATAACTGAACAAGCCAGGTGCAATTTGGACTTGCGTGCCTAGGGTTACTAGAATAACAATCAAATGATGTTATTTAAGAGATTTTTAACTACTTTAAAAGTAACTTGTTATTTGTTAACATAGCAATTATTACCTACTGTTCGAAAGTTAAGATGAAAAAGTGCAGACAATACCTGTTTCCTATAGCTCTTTTATTTCTAAATTATTTTTTTATTCTTAACATTCTATATAAACTTAAAAGATGTCATAGATGGACGGACGGACGGGTAGCGAAGTCTCAGTAATAAGGTTCCGTCGAAACGCTTTTTTCCGTTTTGTCCCGGCTGAACCCTTAGCTGGTTTGCCACAAAACACATAGTAAAGATGTAAAGGCCAATAGGGCCAACAGGAACTACACAATTCGAAAAAAAGATGTTAGTGTGGCGGTAGTACGTTTCCAGACGACCTACATGTGTACCTGTTGTAGACGTAAGTGTATTGACAGTTCGATCTTCAATAGGAGCTCATACTATTATTAATTAAATGACCGTTTGTTAACCCGTTTTTATTTTACCCGACAGTGTATTTGAGAGTAGCGACGTATTTTCTCGCCGGTAATGTATCCAGATAGGTTTAAATATTAATTGAGGCAGCAGTCATTTCCTTTCTATCCTATCTGTATTATTTACATAATAAGACGATATAAAGCAGCTTAGTTTTTTAATGGCTCATCTTATCGTTTTAAAAAGGTTCTTTAAAAAGTTATCGTATCACCAACACATGGTAAGTTTAAAATTGAAATGTTAGATAAGTTAGATTTGTACCTAGGTGGTGTTGTCCCAATGTACTTTTTGACGCTGTAAAATAGTTTAGTAAATAACTCTTTGGATGCTGGTACGGCGGCCATTACACATTCTAATCATATTGTCTACTTAATATGGTTCAACTCTGACAGACGGGGGAGGGACGAATGGTCAGTGAAGTCATAGCTACAAAGTCCCGTTGGGACCCTTGGGTATGCAACCACCAAATAAGTAACTTATTTGTTACGAATGCTTAAAATGATATAACATATGCTAATCCTCTATTGATTATCTTTATCTTCACGGAGAAATCATGCCGGTCTATTACACAACCAAAGCTGTGAACAAACAAAGGCCTACGAGGCGCAGTACTAAGAGGATAACGAGAAGTTTGACTTAGCAATAGGTTGCCTGTTTACATAAGTTAAAACTTTACCTGTGCTGTTCACGAATCTACTCGCGTAATGAGATCCCCTGCTTCGTAGATGCGATTAAAACGTGTTCTGGTGCACCTCAGTGAACTGAATCGCGTAACAAGGACGAACCTGAGAAGAGAAAAGCAGATTACAAAATGCAAATGAACGTACGAGTATTTTATTTTCGGACACAACCCTAAATAACGTTACGGGGAATGTTGAGTTTAAACATGCTTTTGTATTTATTCTCATTCAGTCTTGTTGGAATAAATAGTTGGTGAAAGTAATGGTCGATTTAGGAGCCAACAGGGGGATGATTGTAACATAGTTTGACTACCGTAGGTGGGTACGTTTTCTGCCATATAGCAATGTTTGTATGCGATGGGATGTTTTTATACATATATTTGAAGTAGCATAGAATACACCTGATGGTAAATGGTCACTGACTGGCTTACCATCACCACCCTCATAATCCTCCGTGAAGCAATTTTTGTGATTCGGTTTGAAGTGACGTGGTTGCTGGCTATACTCAAACACGAGGCGAACATCTTAGACCTCAGGGATAGCAACGCATCTGTGATCAAACTTACGTATGATTTAATCGTCCCTGAGTCCATGGACGGCAATAACCACTTGCCATCAGATAGACTTCATGCTCGTTTGATATGTTTATACGATAAAAAAATACTACTACGACTATTGTGCGTCCCACACATAGGGCAGTTTGTCCTCAGAAGACCGCATCAGCGTGTATTTACCATGATAAATCGAAATATTAATAGGACAAAATATTTATAGCCTTATTCATTTTATAAATATCAGTGTAATGATAGAATACGTTCTCATTTTGTGTCAACGTTGATGGAGTTAGCGTCGACACAATAACTAGAGCAATCCATCAGTCACGTATTACATAAGCTGTAAAGTAGGTAACCCGTCAGCTCAAAGTTTACTATTACTTTATCACAAATTTTCCCGCTCGTGGATCGTGTCTATGCATACATTGATTCAATTTATCGGATGATCGTCCAAAATGTACGTGGATAGAAACTATCACGTACTTATTAAAGTGACTTTTAATTAATGAAAACCAATAAATAAAAATGTACTTAATATATTTAGCACAATCAATTATTACAAAATCTTTTGTATATATTACAAATCTCGTGGCAGTGTTTATTATAGAACTCCTCTGAAATGACTTGACTTATTTTTTTGAACTTTTTTTGTGTATTTGGTAGGGCTAAGAATACGTCATAGATTATTTTATACCCCTATGTGATAAGTTTATTTTTTTTTTATTCTTTTACTTGCTTTGCCCGTGGCTCAGTCCGTGTGGAATCCGATTAACGTCAGTAAGCGGCTAATTCATATTATGTCATATAATTCTAAAATAAAAGTAGCCTAAGTTATTCCTTATTACTTATGCTAGCTGATAGCCACTGAAAGTCCCGTCAAAATTGGTCCAGCCGTCTCAAAGATTATCCGGAACAAACAGACAGACAGACAGACAAAAATTGCAAAAAATGTTATTTTGGTATATGTATATACAAAACATACAAACAGACAACACATACAGACACTCCAATTTTATTTATTTACATAGATGATTTGAAATACTTAAAGCCCAGAATTTTCACCATTCTGCCAGTAATCTCCAGTTATAAATAACCATTCTACTAATATTGAAGAAGAACCCCTGCCGGGATAGCTAGTAATTACAGTGAAAGTGATGATCCCGTTGCCTGACACGTTGTATGACAACCAAGATGCGATAATGGATAGTAAAATGTGTTTAAAAGAAATTCAACAGAAGACTATAAAAGTATTATAAGACTGGTAGAAAAAAACGGCAAAAAAGAGGCTTTAAAATAATGTAGTAGACAATGAAATACTCGCAAAAGTATGATGTAAAGAAATATTGAAATGATAGGATTTTAAAACTGTGATTTTTGTTATTTCATAGTTCGTTAAAATGGGAACAAATCATTTAGAAAATCCGAGTGCGCAATTAAATACAACATTAACATTAATGCGCTAAACGCTAATATCGTTTATATTAGCGTTTAGCTCATAAATATCAAAACAATGAAAGGTAAAGCGCGAAAATTATCATGGAATTTGACCGGCCAGCATACAATTTGACCGGCCGGCGGTCAAATATCAGTTTACAAACTGAAACGTTTATTGCATTCAACTTCGCTTTGTTGCGTGAATCTACCACTTAACTATTAATGGAATTACCAGTTCATTTAGGAAATTCGTAAACTATGAATGAAGAGTTGAAAAGCTAAAAGATTAATATTTTTACTGAATTATAAATTTCGTAAACATTCGAAAGTAACTATTATACTACGAAAAAGGATATTTTTTATACGTAAATATAGTATACAAAGCTATTAAATCGTTACGACAATAAATTAGCACACTCAAATACGAGTCAATATAGCAAATCCTATGTAAAGCAGTTGTACTTTAATGATTAGAAATAATGGTCTTAAATAAGAGTGTAGCTCCAGATCAACTCTTTGACAACTGTTTAAAACTACTATTACAACTGACTTTGATAAGTATTTAAAAATATGTGGAGTATGAGATTATGAAGTATATTTTACATTTCTTCATCATGGAATGGAAGGTTATTGAAGTTCAAAAATAATACTCTAAAAATTTACTTTGAAAAAATGTTGAGTTTAATTTTCAGAGCAGATTATTTCTACTTTATTTCTACAAACATTAAATTAATATGCCGTTTTTAAACTATAGATTTTTTATCTTATGTCAAAATGGCGGACATTTTACGGGTATCGTATGAAAGAGCTTTTTGAAAATAAAAATACAAAAAATAAATTTAGGCAGATACGTACAAAGCCTCCTCAAAATAACTTGGGACAACGGTTTACTTACAGAAATAAATAAATTAAAACAAAATTAAATTATAATATTTTGTAATGATCAATTTTATGCTATTTATGCTTTAAGGGCGACAGTCGAATGTTCATTAAATCTAGTAGGTGATATTTAACTCATACTCTGTTCTTCACTATAGAAACGAACGTTAAAAACTATTGTTATGATGTTCAACGTGATAATATTTCGCCGTGAACTACATTCTACATAACTCTTTCGCGGAGGAGTGGCCAAATTTATGGCGCAGGTAAACATAATTTACCGCTGCTGTGACGATGTACATTATTCGGTTTTCAGAAAATCTATTTTCATCAACATTTTATGAATCACTTTTATTTTTCTCAATATAATAAAAAGTACGACCCACGTAAACGTTATTTTCATTTGGCTTGGCCCTCTGACTTTTACTGGGAAATACAATTTCTGAAGTCAAGTGTACTAAGTATAGTTCGACTGCATTGCAAATATAATTGATGACATAGTTCTTGTAATTGCCTGGGACAGTACTGAATCTGTGAATGACTTCTGACTTCCTGGAATCCTGTTGTTGAACATTGAATAATGTTAGTTGCAGATGTTTCATATAAGGCAGATTTTATCAGGTACTATAACAAGATATACCTAACACTTAAAATGTCATATTTATTGAATTTAACGTATCCATGTTGTCGTTTAAAGCTTATATTAAGTGGATAACGTTATAAGAATGAGTCAACTTTATATAACTGACTGATATTGATATTTGTCGAGACCTGGTTGATGACGCAAAGCCAACGCCACTTTTTTATGAATTGTGTCAGCAAAGAAAAGGAAGCAAGTTCCTAGCCCATCGATTTCCGGGGAGCAAATTAAACAAGGGTTCCCTTATTATTTGCAGAGGTAGACTACAATTACGAGGAGGAGGACAACAGCGACGTGGACCGCGAGTTGCGGCCGGTGGCGCGGCGCACCGCCAAGCACATCGCGGCGGGTGAAGAGCGCCCGCGCATTAACTCCAGCCAGCAAACCACGCCCACTGACGGTAAGTCTTCCCACATTGAATGATGGCCTCGGCGCGTAGCGAGCTAGCGATGCCTAGCGAATAAACGTGACTTTCACTTACATTTACACGAGAATTCAATAACTAACGTATGAACAAGACGTTCGTATTTTAAGAGAGAATTTAATGATTTGCAAAGGCAAATTTAATGAATTGCAATCGATAGATTCTGAAACTACCGAAAAAAAGATTGTATCTCTTAATATAATAGAAACATATATTATGTGTTTGCCAGTAGCGCAGGCAATATTTTAATTAACTTGTTCTGTAGTAAATTTAAGTAATGACAAAATAGTACAGCTACTTGTTATGTCACATTAAATACTACTTATCAAAGCATCTTATTGTTTTCCTAATGGTTAATAGTCACTGCTATTCATTATCGTTTGGAATCTAGAAATAGAATAGGAAGGCCTATTTGAGATTGGCTAAAGGTATTTCGCTGCTAAAGATTAAATGGAATGTAGGTTTTGCCACAAGATGGTAAGTGGCCACTGTCACCCAGGAAACTGTATATTATACCCGAAAAAGAAGCCCAGAGATCGATCATAGATGCTATGTTATTGGCGACTAAGATGTAAGTTTCATGTTTTAGGCCCTACACAGATAACACTTATACTCGTAGTGTGGTCATGTCCACGGCGAACAAAATGAAAATAAAAATGTAAATAAAAATGTAAGACAGACAAGGCTGACATGTAGGAGTTATAATTTCACAGCCTAAAATACGGTCAGGATAGTTTTCTGTGTTGGATTTAATGTGGCTACAATATCTCTATAAGCGAATAGGATAATTAAGACAGTGGTGGAATGGTCGCTGGTAAAACTAGTGGTATGGCAGTGGCGTAGCGTGGGTGTCAACCGCCCGGGGCGGAAGAAAATTTTGTCCTCCTCTTATTTAGGTATTTTAATTTAATGTATACTACTCATACCTACATTAATTTTAACTTTAGAGAACTTTGCCGCAAGAATCTTAATTATAAGGTATTTGGTATAATACAGGTTAGATTTTAAAGAAAAATCTTTATATATGTATTGATAATTATGTTTGTTACAAAAATTCTAACACTTCAAGTAGGTTTATACATTTAAAAATATTTAAAATTCCTTGTTCTGCTTAATCCGTCCGAATCGTAATTGCGATAATAATATGAAGTGGTTTAAATATTTCATTTTTAAGATATTTACTTTATATATCAATTGTAAAATTTTGCCACCCCCTCAAAATTGCCGCCCGGGGCGGGCCGCTCCTGCCACCCCCACTAAGCTACGCCACTGGAGTATGGTGATAACACTACTACGAAGCACGAATATCTTCTACGAAGAAGAGCACTGCGGCGCTGCCATATGTTTCTTTTCTGTATGATTTTGATGCTAGCGAAAGAAGCCTTCAAATGCCTCGAGTAGCTACGGTGAAGACGCGTTATATAGGTAAGTGGTAAGTATTCTGCTCAGCATTTATTTAGATACATCTAAAAAATAAGGTTCAACGTACTAAAGAAACAATTTTGAATGTAGAATGCTTTGCCGTGATTTGTGTCCCCGAAAAAATTTAATCCGACTTTGCAATGCAAGTGTGAATAGGCGTTTTGTAGGCAAACGTTCCTCTCTTTAGATCGCATCATTGCTTTCCATCGGTCATGATCGCGGTCGAACGTTTGCCTATGTTGTTGAACAAAAATAAATATTTGAGTATTTTTTAAATCCATAATAACTGAACTTTGAGCATTTGCTACTGTCATAATTATTAGTGAAACTATACAGCATTACACAGAATTATAACACTAAATGCATAGCCGCACAGATATTCTGAAAAAAGAGCTATTTTTATTCGAATACAGTATTCAATAAAAATTCTCTACATAGTATTTTAAGTAAGAAGACTCAAGTGGTGACATATAATTTACGTCGAAAATATTTAGAGATCCTCTAAAATAAGTTTTGTTTGAGTAATATAATTAGTAGTGACACAGAAACGTATTAATTAAAACTACAAAATGTCAAATGTAAACTATCTCGAGAACTGCGCTTTTTGAAAGTAACAAGCAACTTATAATATGATGTACGTTAACAACAGAACGTTAAAATATAATATATACATATTGGTTTGTATTTTATTATGTAAAACATGAATTTCCTCATTTCGTGTGTAGTCGTCACTTGTTCTTTCAAACCTTTTCGAACTCTTTTTTGAGAGTTAGAAAGAGTTTTATACATTGTTCTCAAACATGATATATGATGATACCTTTATCTTTTCTCATTTTGGGAAAAGTCCTCGAAATTAGACCATTATTAAGATTACATTGTCAAAAAACCACGATTCACATATTATGCCAAGTCTACAGATAACTTGCCTATCTTGTTCAAATTATATATGTACATAAAATTCACATAAAAACAAATCCAAAAATTAAGACTGAAATAAAGAAAACCGTTTGGTCTATATAGCTTAAAACTTTGAATAAACAAACTTTGTTTATGGCATAATTATGAATTTATTATTGACATTGACTTACAAATAATAATCTCGTCTTAGTTTGACATCAGACTTTAAGCAAAATCATGTATGTATGTGTGTGTCAAATATATGGTAGTACCTATGTGTAATGTGTGTTTTTTATTAATTAATTTAATGCATTTGTAATGCAATATTTTTTAAAATATAAACTTTAACCATGTCAAATTTCATACATCTCCATGCACGTAATATCCGTAAAAAGGGATTTGCATTTCGTATTAATATGTAGATATTATATGTAATACTCACTATGGCATATTTATACATAGATCCTATCTGCTCTCACGTACTATATTAACTCCGTCAATACGTTGCATCGCTCGATTTTCAAAGACTATTATTGGAACAAGCGTTTTGGATTTGCACGAAACGGAATCACAGTCGCAGTTTGTGAACGAACATGGCCGTGATTTAATTATTTTACAATTCTAACAGCGCTGAAAGCTCCGGATCGACGGTAAAAGGCTACTTTTTGCTCCCGTATTCTTTGATTTGGAAATACGAAATCAGCTTTAGTTCGCAACTAGTTTTAGGTTAAGTATTTTATTTGTTACACGATCATTTCAGAACACGAACAGTTACTTAGATTTCTTTTTCCATTTTGTATTTTGTAATAGAAGACATAAGTGACATTTTAATTAATTATATTGTTCTGAATTTGTCTAATCTACATCAATGAGTAACATAAACAGAATTTAGTATATTGGATAGACGTTTAATACTTTACTTAATCTTATTGTTATTTACACAGACATATAAATTTACAATATAAAAAAGGTTAACTACATATGTTTGAGCGTCACCTACGATTGTTTGAACATTTTCTCAAATGTTCCAATAACATTTAAGCGACATTATAACTTCTTTGTAACTTCGTTACTTGAATTTCGAATATGAGAATTTATGAGGAACACAATGGGATGAAACGAGATTAATATAATAAAGACTTGAGTTTACTCCCGTATTACGTAAGTATAAATGCTTAGTTCAAAAATTGCTAGTAAACATAAAAAAGAACGTACCTTTATATATTGTATTAAATATTTTATACATAAATAGTACAAAGTAACTTACGTACAGCCGAACATAATAATGGATTCAAGATGAATCCAATAATCCTGAGCGAGCGTTCGTTTTGACAATTCATATCATCGAAACAGAAGTAGAGAGACCGTTTTTGTTGGACCGTTTCCAACTGTGATCACATATTTGGGTAAGCTGCATTCAGTACCTACATTTTAAAATTAGTGTCTCTAAGTCTTTGTCGTACCCAATGGCACCACAAACTGTTCGTAAAGTGTAAGGTCTGCATTTTGTTTTTATTGGGATACCGATACTTATATTTGTACGAGTACATACGAGTACACAACTGGATACCAGTGCCCAATAAGCCTGGTCGAGGGTTTTAATACTGTACGGTTTTGATTTATTTCAAGACTGTAAAATATGTAATGAATATAGAAAAATCTGGAAAATTAAAAATAAAACATAACGGTTTCGGCTATAACGAACATTAATTGAACAACGTATCAGATATTGCTTCACTTCATTGTACGTTAATCCGTATACATACATTTTTATTTAAATGTATCTACATTTAAATAAAAATGGGCACATTGTACGTTGAAAAAAATATATGTTGGAACGATTTCTAACAAGTGCTTCGTAATTAACCAAACATTGTTGATACGCACGTAATCTTAATATTTACCTTAGATACATATACGTTTTTCTAATATACTCGTATAGTACTTTTTTGTAATACCTGTGACAGGCTAAAGAGAGCTAAGACTTACCCACAATATCGTTGGGCAAGATACAGTCAGCAATTGAATAAGAAACAAGATTTATAACTTTATATAAAATACATGTATAGCTGATATACTAAGACTTACAGCCAATTACGAATTTACAATTTTTAAACTATCTACATATAATTATACTACTCTCACAAAGTAAAATTTGGTATCTGCTACCTGCGTAAAATGTATGCATGCATATGCATATGTGTGTGTGTGTGTGTGTGTGTATTTGTTTGTGTATTTACATTTATAAGCATTTCTTAATGATTAACATATTTTTGTGGCATATGGTATACTGTATAAACATTATAAAAGCTATTGTGGACGTGCACAGAATATTGTTTTTCGGCTCTCGAAACAGTGTTAACATGAAAGAAATGGCGACCAATATTCGGCCTATTTTATCGCTTGCGGGCCTAGCGACCAACTGTCCTTTATTAATAGTAGAAAACTGGTAAAAGGAAAAGAAAATATCGAGACCCGCGGGAAGTGATTTTCAATTAGATCGCATAGTTGAAAGTAGCGTCCAATTAGGATGAATTTGATAATAAGAACTTATGAAATAAGAAATGATTCATTTCAAGTCGAATGTTAGATAGATCTACCTATGTAACTTGTAGATAGAGGTGGATCTACCTATATAATATAATGAATATGTACATTAAATTTTTATATTTATACAATCTTTTACTTAATAAAGCTGGTTTTATAAATATTAGTGATGGACTGGCTCATTAATTGTCACGGTCGTCCTATATTCCACAACATTGTAGCCTATGGTCAGAGATCACCGGGCATAACTTTCTGCAGGGGTCTGCAGCCCCTGGAAATTCTTTCCGCTACTAAGCGGGGAAATTAACTAAAATTGTGTTACTGCTGCATCAAAGACCGAAATGAGACAACACACGCTCGAAATCCCGTAAGTACTTCTAGACATCCTGGTTGCAGGATCGGGAGATTCTTACTCATCCATCTCTTACTATGACAAGTCCCTAAGAAACATTAAAAGCGCTGAGTTATAATAGACAGAAAAAAGGAATAGGCTGAAAGCCCATGCAATTATTTCTGCGCTCACACTTTTAGAGTCTGCTTCATTGTTTGAAACAAGAATAAATTGTTAAAGAAATATAATAGTGCAGAGAAAAAACTGTATGATGCTGATTGAAAGCTTCCCTATCGCGGGCCGTCACCCGAGATCGCAATTATACGAGCGTGCACCTCGATGATTTAACGGAATAATTTGCCGTGAATTAAATCATGTCGTACTCCATAGAGATCTAATTGGCAATTGACAGATGGTGGTTGAATGTGTTAGTTGAAATTACGAAATTAAGTAAATAAACTACGGTAATCTACGGTATTTGAAGCATAATTCCGTACCATGCGTGAATACGTTGATAAGTCGAATTGCAATATAAATTTAAATATCTCAAGATGTTAC
>DWNR01000364.1:0-20738 GCA_018250455.1 Polygonus leo | reverse complement strand
CGTCTGAAGTGTTATGATGACCACAAGTAGACGTAATGTGTGACTGTAATTTCTTTCATATTTTATTCGGTTTATATTATATGCTTTATTTGCATAACAGATAGGTTACCTGGACTTAGGTTTTTCAATATTGTATTATTTTATTATTTGAACGATTACATAAATAATTTAAGTACATAAATATTACATAAATAAACTTTGTGAAAATATATATAATTATAACAAGTGGCGAAATGTCTTGTCTGTATATTCTACATAAATAGACGGCAAGCTTTTATCCATCGAACAAGCAGACTAAATATAAAACAAAATAATCAATATTCCAGCAACAGAACGGAAGGGGAAGCAATGTATATATTAACTGAAGCATGCATTTTGACGTAATACAGCAATTATGTATATTCTAAAACTTATTTTATGAAAAAATAAAGAAGCATGGTTAGGTAAGTTTAGCTAAGTTAAAATGAAAGCCTAGGTACCTAGACCACACGAATATTTGGGGCCCCGTTGAAAAGTAATAATTAATTTAATAAATATTAAATCTGAGATGGTGTCGAAACACTTAAAATCAATTTAAATTTGAAAGAAATGATGTCGATATATTTTTAACATACGGACTCTGTTTGCCCTAGATAATGATGGTACGGCCTCTAGGTGATGACTATTGGATTAAACTTCATGCTTCTTGGATTCCTAGACCTCAAAACAAGCATCAAACCAAATCAAAACTTAAAAATGTTATCAACCAGAAATATTATTATAACTATTGTATTTATTTCGTATCCTTGTATTTCAAAGGATATAGTTAGTTTTTTCATCTTACCGCTTTGTCGCGTGATTGCAGCCTTGTTTTTTTAAACATGATTAAATGTATTATACGAATGAAGTTCTTGCAGTACTTAATGCACGTGTGAACAACAACAACAGCAACAAAAGAATTTTCCTTAATTTTTTTATTACCATTTAACTTGCAAGTCAGCAAAAAAGTTACTTTGTCATTAGTCTGTAGTGATACAGATACGCCATTGCGTAGTAATTCATATCGCTCCACGACTTCTGCAAATCAATCGATCTACAAAACTAACTACAGGGCGCGGTCAGCAGTTACATGAGTTACCCCTAATAGTTCTATTTATGGCCCTTCCGTAATTTGCAGGAGAAAGTTAAGCTGTCGGTCTCATGTCTATCGCCGCTTATCATTGGTCACAAAACCTTATTGAAGTTGTAATGGGCAGGTTTAAAGCTATATTGAATACTAATTAACATCTTACTGTAGATTCGCTTATAACTTTATAAGAAGTTATTTCTTTTCGCGAGAAACGTCAAAACCCGTCAAGCAAGGATAAACTGGCATAATTTCATACAACTATAAAATAAAACCTCATCAATAATTTTTTTATTAGTGTTCAATTTATATTATCTATGATCTGATAATAAAAATTGAACTATGGATAAGCCATAGTTCTTGACAATGAAGTATTGATGTGACGGAGATGACATACAAGTGACTGATAACCTAACAAAATGTAACTCTAGGTGGTCGATTGTATATATTAAAATGATAATATAATAAACAAAATTGATTGGTGTAACTGTAAATTACAATGATTTCTGATTTAAAATAGGATTAGCATGAATAATGTTAAACCGTTGCATTTTGAAGGTAATTTCTAATCATATCTATGAAATAGTGTATGACGTACTCGTAGTTTCTGAAATTTTCCAAGATATACCAATACGCCGTGTATTTAGTGAACTCAACTATTGTGTTTATATTGTAATCGGTCTACTTATAAGTACTTATTGTGTGCGGTCGGGTGAGATAAATGACCACTATGGGCTAAAATGAAAATCATATTATGTACTTGTACATCGCAACGCCTGACGTATTGTGGAAAATTATAATTATCTTTAAGACATCGGTCCCGATTGTCGTTAGAGTTAGGTTAGAACAAGTCGTGACCGGGTTTTGAAAAACCTTCAACCATTCATAGTTCCACCAGTTGTTGCAACATGGTACATTTTGTTCCAGTTGTGCGAACAGTGCTCAGCAATATGACTCCAAAGGGATGAAGCCTATTTTCTTATTTATGAGATAAATGCTTTTTAAAAAATGTATTTTAGTTTAAACAATTATAATTTTTATGAGTAATTTTTTAACAGTATAGACAATGGACTAATGCGTAAGGTTAATAGAAATATTTAGAACTTAGGGTAATGGATTTTGTGGTAGTTTTTACTGCGGATCCCATGAAAAGTAACGTAATAGGAATAGGTACGGTATATAAGGTAGAAAAGGTCCTTGCGGGATTTATAGACAAGAGGTACTCGAACGTAGAGTGGGTTATTGTGCATCCTTCGTAGACACCTCTCAACTCTTTCAGGATTACCACTAAGCCTGAATACTTGAACACTATATTTCACTATAATATGAACCACCCACATAGGCAGAAAATTTTCCATTACAGCTTTTCCTCAAATTTTCCGCTAGTTTATAAGTTAACTCAAGCTTATGTATAACAAACTTTTCGGTCAATTCTGACAACGAATAATAGTTGCGTCTTTTACGGAATAATAGAGATTTTGTTTCCTATAAAATAAATTTTATTTTTAGTAAAATTAAAATTAGGTAAAACATTTAAAAATCGACACAAAAATATTTATATTATGTATTTAACATTATTCAAAGTAGGGCATCATTATCTCTCTCGTAAAATGATAACACTGTAATTGACCGCAATAATAAATCTTATATGTAAGTTATTCTACCAGTAATAACTGGCAAAGGTTACTATATAATGTTTGATTGCACATGGATAAAAAATCTAACGTTTTGAATCCTTGTTCAATGTTTTGAACACTCCAAAAAGCAGCAGAAATAATTGGTTACTAATGTTATTATACTCAGTAGATATGTTATTAGCGCTCAAAAAGTGAAGCTAAAAGCGGGTCTGCATAAGACCAAAACGGCCATACGAACGGTCAGTGTGACGTTAGAGACAAAAGAGAGAGATAGTAATTTATTTTCGTTAGGTGTGTGATAAGGATATTAATCACGCGCGTTTCTAAACACAATCGCGTCACAGACAGTTCGGCGCACAATTCAACCGTAATTTGGTATAGAGGTAACATATCTTTTGTATGTAATATATATCATTGGTTAGTCTTTTCGTGTGTTAGTCTTAGCCGATTAGGGTGACTACTAATGGTATTGTGTCTAGTCTCAGGCAGTATCGTCTTTACCATAAGGGCACACAGGGCCTGTGCCCAGGGCCCCATTCTTAGGAGGGCCCCGAAGCACTGTGCACAAAAAGCTTGTTCTGCTATTCTAAGGGTATACCTTAGAATAGAAGAACAAGCTTTTTATGGAACACTGTGTAATTAGAATAATCAGGATTTTAATAATAAATTTCTAATGGGGCCTCAAATTATGTTGTGTCCAAGGGCTCCCGCAAAACTGAAGACGGTCTTGGTCTCAGGTTACTTTGTTACTTGACGGCTGTTGAAAGATAATACGTAAATGTGCTTGCAGGCAAGGACGGCTCGAAGGTGACGACCGTGGTAGCGACGCCGGGGCAGGGCCCCGACCGGCCGCAAGAGGTGAGCTATGCGGACATGAAGCTCATCGGCAACGGCAGCTTCGGCGTCGTCTACCAGGCCAAACTATGTGACACCGGCGAGCTGATTGCGATCAAGAAGGTGCTCCAGGACAAAAGGTTTAAGGTTAGGATTCCGATGTTATAGATCTATTCTTTGCTTGGACAAATACTCATATCATTTCGGTATCAAAAACTCCGTGTTTTCAATGAGATGTCATATTCTAAAACGAAATTATTGTATTGTATTTTAAATGTACTATTTTTAGTCAATCACCATTGTGGACCGTGTGTGGATCACGCCATCCTTTATTGAATGATTACTGTTAATTTTTTGACAATAACATATAGAATATGTCCATTTTTATTTCTATATTCTGAATTTTTTATTGTTGTTTTGTTTAACATTGTTCTAATATTAATTTAATTGTATATACTTTCATATAATTACAGAATCGAGAGCTACAAATTATGAGGCGACTGGAGCATTGTAATATTGTCAAATTGAAATACTTCTTTTACTCCAGCGGAGAAAAGGTATATATATTTTAGTAATTCCTACAAATATATATTTATATTTTATGAACTATAATAACCGAGTGATTGATATTTTGTTGCTTAGTAAAGATAGTGTTAGTCGTGTCGTTATAAAGGGTATATTGTTTATGTTTTATCTGAGGAAAGGTGGCACCGCCCGCGGCCGTTAGCTCACTGCTAAACGCAATGCAGTCTCTAGATGTCACAGTATGTCTAAAGTACCAATAAAATTCTTACGCTAGTGTGCTAACGCACAATTAGGTTCATATGATTTTTGGCAAGGGTTACCGATTCATATCTTTATTATTATATTATTTTATATATAATTCATAAATTAATTTCCTCAGTTTTTTATATATTAAACAGTTATCGGTCGGTGACCTATTAAGCCTTGTGTGAATTCTTTTACGCAAGTTGCCGTTGAAAGCGAATTCATAATAATCATATCATTATTGGCTATGAGCTTTTTTGTACGTTTGAAATCGGTTCTAGCTCCGGATATGTGTCATTTCACGGCCATCTTTGACGAAAGAGCACTTGTTGTCAAATCATTAAATTGAATTTTTGTTTTAATCGCAGATGATGCTTGTTTTTTTTCTTTTGTGTGCCTTTGGGATCTTACTAACAGCTTCACATCTCATTTTCATTTGTTTTTTTCAATCAAATTTAGCCTGGAATTGGTAAAATTGATCAGGCGCCTGAAAGTCTACTCTTATAAATAATCTACTTGTGATGTATTTTTTTTCCTGTTCCGTATTTCATTTGCAATGCTTTTGTTAATTATAAGTAAATAAAACTTTTATTACCGACGTAGCAATCCTTTTTAACATAAAAAATATAAACTATCTTTTTTATTATGATTTTATAAAAAAACTTTACAAATTTAAAATAATAAATATTAAATAATTAACTTGAAGCTGTAAACAATGCAGCATATTAAGCTACAATTGTACCGATCTTATCACGATATGAACTTCACAACAACTACGAGTATGTTCGTAAATAATTCTGTTTCCGAAACTTTTGTAATCCAATGTCAAACACCTATTCATACGCGGATGTACATTTTAACAATCCGAAACATCTCCTATTCAAGTTACACGTCTATTTCATGGGTCATTACAGAAATGTGTACTTCAAATAATTCAATGGTATCCTTTGAGAAAATATTCTGTTTGAATTGAATTTTGGAAATGTTTGTTTAAGTATCACGAGCTAAAAGTAATTTAAAACACTTTTCAATAATAGTGTATGAAAATTCTTTTATTGATCTCAATGTGGACTTCAATACTTAACCGTTTAAAAATAAACTAGTAATGTAGTGAGAGTTTAGTGGTATTGTTAAAATCGCGTATATTTTTTCTACGTCGTAAGTAATTATTGCCATTACTTCGCGTATTTCTGGGTTTGCTGTCCTATTTTAGGATTTCCCTTAGCACTATGTTGCAGTCTGTCACGACTATTAATATTCGGTATACGCCTAACCTCCACCGGATTACGATCGCGACTTTTTGTATTGTAACGTCGTATGTATGTCACACGTGGATGACCTTTCCAGAACCTATACATACATATAAATTGTTCATAAACCTCTATTCATCTTGTATTTTTGTTATCACTTCTTATGTAATATTTTACTACTATATTTAATACATATTCTTCGTATATTTTTACTATTGGTTAATTAAAATTTATGCGTATTATTTTGTGTATATACTTAGCACACATATCACGTCCATATTTCTAGTTCAAGGTTTACCATAGCAGCACTTAAAGCACAGGAGCCAAAAGGCTTTGGGCGCGCGCCAATTGAATATATTTGTTTGTGTGAGCCTATGTACTAAACTAACCTTTGTCTGTGGTAGTCGTTTAATCCTAGATACTTATTATATAATATAATTATTTTTCTTCTTACTATATTAAAATTATTATATATCAGTCTTAAAATATTAATTAATTGTCAATTAAATAATATTTAACTGTCAACATGTTCCTTGTTTATATTTAATGTGAAAAGAAAAAAATAAATTAACTTTAAAAGATAAAAAAAAATAGATTAGCCATGAGAATAGGAGAATAGGGTTAAATTCGTATGTATTTTTTTTTCTTGCAGAAGGACGAAGTGTACCTGAATCTGGTGCTGGAGTACATACCCGAGACTGTGTATAAAGTTGCACGTCACTACTCCAAAGATGAACAAACCATACCCATTAGTTTTATAAAGGTTAGTATATAACGCTACTAAAACTGCAAGTTGCTCCGATATTATTCAATAAATGTTTCATTGTGTGACAGTTACCGCCACCGATTACCTTCAACAACAAGTTGAACCAATTCTGCAGATTCATATTCGCATTGATTAGAAAATCGTGTTGTAGTTTTATAATAGTGACGTAACTATTGTAATACGTCTTTGTTCGTCATTTCAAAATTGTAGGAAAGAGGCTCGTGGATAATTCAGTAACTCCCGAATCTGTAAATATAATAGTATAAAAAAATAAGTAAAATAGCTATATTTAAGAATTACCGTTCAAGGTAAATTTGTACAATACATGGAAATGGGAGGTCGTAAATGGTCGTAATTGTTTTGAGGGTTAAGACGGTTGAGAATAATTATTATACAGTGGATAATACACTATTAGGCGTACATAAATATTTCACAGCATAAAGAAGCAAAATGTTTTTGTTCGAGAATCTCTAAGAGTTTTACCTATCGTCGCTGTATTATCTTGTGTTATGTTACGTATAACATTAAATATGTAAGTAGCATTCAATGCAGACAGACAGACGGATGTTAGTTACTTAGCTGGTCGTCGCTTGTCACACGCTAATGATTATAATGTGTCATCTTTTACCAACACTGAATCGTTATTTATTTGAACACAAAGATCTTTGCTGTTTGCAATTCCATTACCATGTCTTAGATATTTCAATCCAATTGTTGTATGCGTATCGAACGAAATTCGAATGATTGAAAACGAGTACCTAAACTTAAGTACAAGTTAATTTTCTTTCCTGTTTTTCACAAGTGGAGTCATTGTTCCACAAGGTACATACATTGTTTTTATTTCCTTTTTAAACGTCCCTTGTCGAGGCTTATAGAAGGAAATTGGAAAGGATAATGTTATGAGTGTCAATCATGATTTGTATTTTTCTAGCGTATTGGTATATGAAAACATGTTTTAATTAACTATTCCAATTTAATTTAAATAATAAGATTAATGAATAAAATAATTAATGCACATTAACTTTAGTTTACGATGGTCATAATTATTTTCATGCATTTATGTTATCGGTATAGGAAAAATGAAAGACTGCGAATGACATTTTAAATAATAAAATTGTAATCCTATTTATTAAACATCTTGATCATGATAATACTTGATTTGGTAATACACTTGGATGTTATAGATATACACAAGACGATTGCAACGACACCCAGGCACGTAACAGCAATCCAAATTCATCATTCAATTTTTATGTTTGTCTGGGAATCGAGCCTCGAGATCCTCTGTGATGAGCTTAATCTGAAAAAACTTAATCAAACTCAATCAATGGCAAGACTACGGTTCTTCCGACGTTATAATTTGAAGCTATTTATGTTTTTATTTGTTCGTAATTACTCCGTTTGTTAGTAGGTACAATAGGTACAACATACAAAATGAATGCTAATACGTATTTTAAGCGGATTCTTGTAAATTGTCGGGATTTACAAGAATCCGCTTAAAATACGTTACCGGGAAAACTGTAATATCTCCACAATAAACAATACTAAGGTTATAAATCTGAAGAGTTTATTGTGATGAACGCGTTTATCTCAGGAACTACTGGTTCGAATTGAAAAAATATGTTAATTTTATATATTCCATTTATCGAGGAAGCCTAATATATAGGCTATATAATATAACGCAATGACCAATAGTTGAATGGTTATTCACATTTTCATAAATTTACGCTGTAAATGTTGTTCAGGAGCTTCGCGTATATGCACTCGCTGGGGCATCGTTGACTAAATAATGAGCTTAATCGGCGAAACCTTGACATTATTGATTCAAAATAACAAACTAAAACAAGTGAATGTGTTCCCAGCTGTACATAAAGCAGATGTTTTGGAGCCTCCCGTATATCCAGTCTCGGGGCATCTTTGAATCAAAATAATTAGTTTCATCTGCCAAAATCTTGCACATTGATTCGAAATAATAAAGTAATACACTTGAACGCGTCTGCCAGCTGTACATGTACAAGTTACTCCCAAAATCTCGCGTACATCCTCTCGGTAGGGTATCACTGAATGAAAATAATAAGCTTAATCTGCAAAGAATCTCGCTCATCGATTCAAACAGTAAACTAATACACGTGAACGTCCCCAACTGTACATGTACCAGCTGTTACCGACATTTCGCGTACATCCTCTCGTCGGGGTATCACTCAATGAAAATGATGAGCTTGCAAAAATTGTTGCTCATCGATTCAGACAAAGTAATATAGTTGTACATCCAACAGTTGCGCCAGATCCTCGAGTACATCCACTCGCTGGAGTATCACTGGTATGAAAATAATGAGCTTAATCTGCAAAAATCTCGCTCATCGATTTAAAATAAATAACTAATACAAGTGAACGTCCCCAGCTGTACATGTACCAGTTGTTCCTAATATCTACCGTACATCCTCTCGTTAGGGTATCACTGAATCAAAATAATAAGCTTAATCTGCAAAAAATGTCGCTCATCGATTCAAACAATAAACGCGTCCCCAGCTGTACATTTACCAGTTACCCAATATATAATGAGCTTAACCTGTAAAAAATCTCGCTCATCGATGCAAACAATAAACTAATACACGCGAACGTCCCCAGCTGTACATGTACCAGTTGTTCCGGAGCCTGGCGTACATCCACTCGCTGGGCATCTGCCACCGGGACATCAAGCCGCAGAACCTGCTGCTGGACCCCAAGACGGGCGTGCTGAAGCTGTGCGACTTCGGCTCCGCGAAGCACCTCGTGCGCGGCGAGCCCAACGTGTCGTACATCTGCTCGCGGTACTACCGCGCGCCCGAGCTCATCTTCGGAGCTATTGATTATACCACTAAGATTGGTGAGTTTCACGTGTTTTTTTTAACCGACTTCAATACCGACAAAACTAGGTTGAGTTTGACCTGTATTTATATAATATTGAGGGATTTGCATGATTTTTGGTTGTTGGTTGTTGGTTGTTGTTGTTTAACTCAGTGGTTCCTTAAACTTATCGTCAGCCATTTGACTAAATTTTGATTTCGCCGAGGTTGCAAATGTTTGGCAGTAAAATAAAGGAGTTGTATAAAGTTGTAATAAGTATAAGTTTTTGATAATTTGATAAGGGTATTATGATTTCGCGGATCATTCCAGGCCGTATCGTGGATCACTGATTAAGAACCACTGATCTGAATACTTGGCTACTTTAATCGAACCTAATTTAATGAATTAAAATCCTAAATAGTTCCGTTTAGTGACGTTGAAGTTCATCCAGTTCCTTGTCAGAACGTTGATAGTGACATGCATAAAATTAATGAACTTGGACACATCACAAAAGTGACAAGTGACTTTCCTTGTAAAAGAATGACAAAATGCTGAGTAATATAATGTGAAGAAAATAATAAAGGATGAACAAAGGAGGAAACAAAGAAAACAGATTTTCTTACGTTTGCGGAAACAAAATGATCTTTTGTCTTTTCAGGTGTTAATATAAGAAAGGAGATTAATATCTCGTACTTGTTTTAATATTATATACACCTAAAAAAATGTAAGGGATGGACAACTTTTATCACTTTGGGGTAGAGACAACCTTTATCACTTAGGGGTATGAAAAATAGATTGTAGCCGATTCTCAGACTTACTAAATATGCAAATAAAATTAATAAAAATCGGTCAAACCGTTTCGGAGGAGTAGGTATGGTCACAAACATTGTGACACGAGAATTTTATATATAAGATTTGTTGGCATAACGTATGTTGATTGTGGTCTAATCTCAAAGCAACCTTGCTGTATAGCTTTAAGGTTGCCGTCGTGGTTTAGAAATCTTGACAGTTACGGAATGACTTTACAAACCGCAAATTTGTTGTGCGTCTACTAATAATAGTTTAGAGAAAGTGTGTTTTTATAATTCTATTTGTCTCGTACATCGTTTCGGTCTGTCTACACACATTTTTTTATATTGTTATTACATTTATTGATGTAATCATGATTTTAAAACTTCAATTGCAATATTCATGTTACGGAGCTAAATTTAAACCAACATACGATTTTACATTGAGGAAAACACCAAAATGTACTTAATTAATCATAACTAGTTATGTCAAGTTCTTACTGGTAACAAAAAATAACGCAAAAAGTAACCATTCAGTAAGTATTATGTAAATGTATAAGATTATTATGTGCAAATCGTACATGTAATCATGTAATATATAAAAATCTCGTGTCATAGTGTTTGTGGTCGTACTCCTTCGAAACGTGTAGACCGATTTTTATTATTGTTTGTGTATATTTAGTAGGTATGGGAGTATATTTTTTATATTAAGACAAAGTATATTTCATACTGCTCAATGTTTAGTTTATCCTTACCCTTTTTGACCTATTGACTATTGTTATATATATTCTTTTTTAGATTTGGCATTAAAAAGTACCCCAAATATTCCCTCCAGTCCTCACCAGTCATTTTTAAATCGATTTTATTGTCTTAGTACATATATATTTACATACTAGTTGTACACATGCTAGCCGGATCGGAAAGCATATGTACAACTAGCTAGTGTAAATATGTGTATATGTAATTGTGTATGTATGACGTGTCCGCAGACGTGTGGAGCGCGGGCTGCGTGGTGGCGGAGCTGCTGCTGGGGCAGCCGATATTCCCCGGCGACTCGGGCGTCGACCAGCTGGTTGAAATCATCAAGGTGACCATACTATAATTATAATATAATATAACAAGGATGCTTTATTGATAGGCGATGTGTGATGAAACGGTGCCTTGGGAGTTGGTGTTATTGAAATAAGGACGCGTGCACAGTTTTCCAGGATCCTTTTTAATGGATCCGTCGCTATTGAAGACAACATTTACTAAGCATTTACAATACCAATCTCAAAGGAACTCACGCTACTGGAGGTTATATATATTCCCACAGTTTGTGTGTATTAATAACAGGCTCATGAAACTACATACGCTATCAAATAACGGACCTATGAAACGCATCGTTATGTGAACGCGCCTTTTACTGAAGTGGTAATAAATATACTTTGACGTTTCTTTAGTTTTTGGTGTAGCTGATTTATGAGATACGTCATTCTAAAAACAATAAGCATAAATTCCAATAAAACGAAATAGTAGTAGTCAGAAATTCATGTATGCTCATTTAAAACTTTCACTACATTTCACTGTAAGATAACGTAATGAAAAATAATATTTGGAAATTACAACATATTTTATTCCGATTGCTTATCTTAATTACTCTTTATTAATACATGCGAATGCATATCCAATTATGCAATCACTCTTTACGTGCATTAATTAATAGAAAAGTATATAATTGACGCGAATACTCGTCCTATTGCGTTGTAGACAGTAACATCGTATTACGTGCGTCCGTTGCGTATGAAAGGTTTCATACGAGGTCGGAGGCAAGGCTGTCGCCAATGTCAGGGTTAATGCTGTGTCGACGTGGTGATTAATAACAATAATCAGGTTATGTTTATTATGTGATACCAAATATTTAGATGCCTATGGAAAATAAACTTGCCAGGTGATAGACCTCGACCGGGGGGTTATCACCACTACCTTCGTAATCCTCCGTGAAACAATTCTTGTGTTTCGGTTTGGAGAAGCCGGCTATACTTACACACGAGGCGAACATCCTAATCCTTTGGGGTAACAACGCATATGTGGACAACTTTAGGTTCGAATCAATCTTTCTGAGAGATTTGTCCATGTGCGGTAGTGACCACTTGCTGGATTGTATGCACGTTTTCAGAACAGTCTAATTCGCTTTAAGCCTATATTATGTTATTATTTTTTAGGTCAATCACCGAAGATAAATTGAGATTGCTCTCATTTACTTAATGTACTGTAATTTGACCATGATTTTACAATTTTGCAGGTACTCGGCACACCGACACGAGAACAAATCCGCGAGATGAATCCAAATTACACAGAATTTAAATTTCCACAAATTAAGAGCCATCCTTGGGCTAAGGTGAGAATCCATCACAAAATATTCATTATCGTTTCATGATTTTGTTTACTCATAAATTATTTTAGGTATATTGTGATAGCATTTATCATTAATTTGAATGCCATCAATCTTCACATCTTTCGTGGAATAACAACATAGTTGTAGGCTCAAACACATAGCTAATGTCATCGGAGCGCAAGTTTTCGTTAATGTCATAAGGATATTATTATATTATTACGTTACATAACCACGTCATTGCAGTATATGTTGGAGCGAATGACGATGCCCAAGTCTGCCACTGACCACCAGCGCATCAGAGTAAGCTTCGTCCAAGGCCGCTCAACACTCACCTAAATGCCTTCATACACTCACACTCAGATCTTAAAACTCTCGCTTTAAATTTTCGACAGAATAATAATTACTTCTTCTTGTTGGAAATTTAACTCATTGTCAAATATTATGTATCATCGATTTGTCGCTTTGTGTTGTTTTTGGATTCGACTAATAGTTACTTTGTTTTTATGAAGGCATTTAGTAACAATTTATTCGTATTTTGTCTATCACTAATATTACTTTCCGCCTGGAATCAACTTAATTACAAGTCGACGACTATTACAAATCAGCATCATTATTATCATCAAAAGCTTAAACATTCAAAAATAGTATTTATATTTCATTGAACAAAAATTTTAAAGATCATATTAATCAAATAGACATATAAAAAGATCAAATATACATTTATGCCATTAATATGTCGCATGTAAATAAAATGCAATATTATATTCAATAGTTACAAATATTGAAATAAAGTTACATTCCAAACGCGATAATTTTATGTAAATCATATTACATAATTTTCTTTCTGGTCAAATTTGAAATCATAACACGCAAAAAATATAAAAAACACATTCCAGTACGAAATATGTAACGTAGTTAGTTGTCAACTGATTCAAAATGCGAATATATTGTCGGTCGGCAATGGCAGTATAGCCTTCGGCATGAGTTGAATATAGATCGAGACTAATGATTTGCGCCGTCTCTCACCGCAAACTGTGTGTTGGTATTCAGTGTGCATTGACGTTATGCTACTCTTGAGTGTCTTTGTTCTTTAATTACCAATGTTATGAAATTTACGACTTGTTATTGTAACGATGTCTTCATCTAATTATTAATAGTAAATGACTATGGCAACTCATCATACCCTTCATTACTACAATGACATTGCCGGATTTTTATTTACCGTTTAACAAATGTGTTAAATTTTCTAACTAATAACAATGTAAATACGTCTCATGTTCATTATGTTTATATAGTTTACGTTGTTCAGTTGCTAACACGAGTGGATACTGAGACCCCGAAAATATAGTATATACTTTAGTATGTGTATTTAATTTAAGAATAACTAAATTATGTTTTATCCGTAGTAAAATAAACTAAAAATGCAATACATATGTCGGTCATTACAATATTGATAAGACTATTTATAATTTTGTTATGTTACGTGCAAAATTTTAATTGGCAATATTTGACCTAGTTGCACGAATTGTGGTCATGGTGAAACTGCGGCCGCGAATAAATAATTTTAACAGGCAATTTGGAGCGTTATACTAATTTTAGAAGTATTTATAAATAGTGTGTCTATCGCGTTTTTTCTTTTTTTAGATACCTATTAAACCACTCAATATTATGTGCTACAGTTGCAAATTGAGTTGGATAAATTTTACTACTTTGTTACTGACCGCAAAGCGTACATACGAGTACAAATTCATATCGTAGTTAATTTGTTTTGACGATATACAAATAATTGCAGCTACAGAATTATTGAATTAGTGTATATTGAGAATAAAAATAATTATATCGGGAAGGTGGGATCTTTGTTGTTTGATAGTATGGAACTGTTTTAGGAAGAATTTTTTCGTAATACGAAAACCAATAGTGTGCAATAATACTGGGAAGAACGGTATTATATTTGATATCAAGTTCCGTATTTGTATCACAAACATGAAAAAGTTTACTGACATACAAAAAGATTTACGCAAGGAATTCATTTTCAATAAAATAGTTTTATTTATATGACTGCATATCTGTATAAAATATGTTTCGTGTTTGCATTCGTTTACGTCCATATATGTTTAAAGAATATAACAATAAAATTTCGATTCGTATGCATTATGTATATAACCTATATAATGTAACGTGTACGTGTGCGTGCGCAGGTGTTCCGCGCGTGCACGCCGCCGGACGCGATCTCGCTGGTGTCGCGGCTGCTGGAGTACACGCCGGGCGCGCGCCTGTCGCCGCTGCAGGCGTGCGCGCACAGCTTCTTCGACGAGCTGCGCGAGCCGGCCGCGCGGCTGCCCAACGGCCGCCCGCTGCCGCCGCTGTTCAACTTCACGGAGTACGAGCTGGCCATCCAGCCCTCGCTCAACGACTTCCTCAAGCCGCGCGCCGCGCCGCCGCTGGACGCCGCCGCCGCGCAGCCGCCGCCCGACATCGACGCGCACGGTACGCACGCACACATACACATACGCACACACACACACTCAATCACACACCTGTAATATGAGGACATGTTCCACGGGATTGGTCTTTGAAGCTGCTGGAACCGAGGTGGACTGACTTTATTTTAGGAATTTTGACGTATTTTTTTTATCGTATAAAGGTTACAAACAAGCATGCTGTTCACTTGATAAGTCCACAATCCACCTGATAATGGTAAGTGGTCACAGCCGCCCATGCCCAAATACGATTAAATCATACCTAAGTTTGATCACAGGTGCGTTGCTACTTTTTTTAAATACAAATAGGCAAAAAATCTCTAAATTGCAGTTAGTCCCCTTTGGCTCCAGCAAACGAATTTATAAATAAGAATAAGTTTTGTTGATTACATATATAACAAATACTCTCAAGTCATATTTATATGTGTAATCATGTTTAAAAAATATACCCCAAAGATAAAAAAATTAAACAAATATAAACAAAAACTTTGTCATTGTATATATTAGTGATATATCTACGTCATCACATTCCGTCAATATCGACATTATCTTAATGCTTAATGATTCAGCTATATGATACCAATATTGATAACGATAAAGAGAATTTACATGTCTAGTTGGCTTCCAGTGCCCTGTTGAGTGTCCATTAAAGTCATAAGATGTACCCCAAGGTACTGTGTATTGTACTAAGTGGGCAGCATGTACAAACAGATTTATCAATGTGTTATTATGTAACAATAATAATACATCTTTGATTTTATCATAACCTCAAATAATGAGGCATTTCTAAACTCAATGTTACAATTTGAAAAAAAATGAAAAGAAATAAGGTCCATCTTATTTCTTTTTGCAAATATATTGAAATACTTTTTAATATTTGTCACAAGCTTGTTTGTAATTGTGTTGGACACTAGTTCAAGGGGTTGAACTTGTTTGTATAGCCTGTGATGAGAATGTTTCCATGCTTGTTGCAGGCGAGGCGAGCGGGCCCAGCGCGGCGTCGGGCGCGTCGTAGGCCCCACACAACGACACTCGTTCGTATGCTATTTAGTGATAGTACTTTTCGTGTTGGCCATCGGGAAATTTATAATGCATAATAGGTGTTTTCGGCGAGTAATCGTGTGATACTGTAGTGTAATCGTCGATAAAGCTTGAGCTGTCGTAGTCGGTGAGAAGGGTAAATCCGCCGTAGGTTCTCGACCGTCGCTACGTCGTTACTTTGTACTTTTGTAAGCTCAAATCTCTTCTTTTCATGTACATACCTTAAATGCTGCGTTTTGATGTTTATATTCGGTAAACGACAGATCGTCATCTGGATAAATTATATTATTACCTTACTTCATCGTTTCCGCGTGTCGAACGCTTCTCCCCCGGCAGGAGCCGAGCCGTATCCACGAACGGGGAGTCACATGCTTGGTTCACTTAAATCACCTATTGAGAGATAGCCACATGATATTGTAGTGAGGATCGTACCTTGCTTGGGCCGTGTAATCAGTAGGGAAGACATTCAGTAGTGCATTAGAATATTTATTATTGTCGGGAAAGTATCACTTACTCGTGAAACTTGTACGAAGTGTATGCCTAGTGTTATATCAACCATTAAAACTTAGCAGATGAAACATTTTATTGCGTACAATAAAAGCATACTTGTAAATTTTTATAACTAGCATAAACTGATCTCTCAAGATAATTTTAATATTTAATGATATCTCAGAATATTATGTATTTGTATAAACAATTCAAAGATATAAAATTTTAGATTTACTACATTATAGTTATTTGTTTATTTGGGCAACTTCTACATTTTTTATTGCGATGTACCTTACCTTGTCGTATCCAGAGCTGGATAAATGTAATGTATTTAATAGCACTGTCGATGTTCTATTGTAACATCATAGTTTTTTCGATAATATTGTATTCTATATTCAATAAATGATATTTCTGCTATGTAAAATTTGTCATTAATACACTTATTAGTAGTCATTTATAAACAATGTTAAAATAATTAAATTCATTGTAATAGTTTTAAGTATTCGAGTAATTTCATTTTGCACTTAAATTTGGCATACAGTTACAAATTAGGTAAACGGTATTTAAAACCTTTAAATATAGACTAACAAATTCTTATTCATGGTTTAGATGTAGCTTTAAAGCGTAACCATGTCGTTTTAATTACCTCTCGCACCAGTCTTAATTAGAACTTAGGACCATTACTAATCGGGCAGCTGGAAGGCGCACTCGCTGGAGCTGGGTCACGCTGCTGACGTCACAACATTCGATAACGTAATCGTTACCACCCCTCGAGCCGCCGCCGCTCGCCGCCCGCGGCCCGTACGCGTATACTCCGGCCGCGCGGCCCCGTATAATAAATACAACACTTGTATTACTATATATATATGTACTAATTACGTATAAATTTGTAGTATGTTAAGAGATGTGAAGCGCTCGGCGCACGATTTCAAATCACACATAGTGGAGCTTAGTTGTCGTCCCTAAGGCTATTGATTTGCTGACACACCTTTATGATTCGTGTAAATATATTATAATTATCTTTATGGTATGACTTTGAGTAATGCGAGCCCCGGCCGCCGCCCGCCGGGCTCGGTGAGGAGTACGATAGTTTAGATACGCATATTTTATTAAGTCTATCTAATATGAATTTTGTAATCGACGTTGCTTCTAAAGATCCTCTGTGTAAAAAGTTAAGACATACTAGTGACCTGAATGTTTGAAGCGATGTTATTGGAACGTCTTTATCCCACTGAATTCTCACTTTCACGATTTGCGTGCACGTTTATTACATGGGAATTTTCCGTAAGATCACACTTCGAAATGAGGTTGACTTATATAAATTATTTAAAGTAAAAAGAGTTTTCTTATAACTAGTACTGTAATATTAAATTTAATAGTGAGTGAAATTTGTATTTTGTTTTAATTTGTTTTACTGAATTTGAATACATCGTAACACCCATATCGTTGTTAGTTATGAATGAAAATAACATAATTATAAAGTAAATATTAAATGAATAGTAAGCATGGCTTTTTATTTCTCAGTCAAAATTTTATATCCAATACATACGTAAATCATCTTCAACTTTAAAAACAGTCTGTTCTGATATGTACAAAAAAGTAAACAGAAAATAATTTATAATTGCCAAATATATACTATTTTTAATCATGTTTGATTGATATAGTCAATAAAAAGCAAAAAAAGGCAAGATGATAAAAATAAATTGCTACAAATGATAACAGTACTGTTAAAACATGTTTACCGAAGTAACTTTAGAAATTACATCTGATTATTATGTAAAATAAAAATGCTTATTTTTAATTTTACCTATCGTTTTTTATTATTTTTATTATTGTGATTAATCAAAAAATCTATGCTTATAATAAATAAATATTTATGGAGTCTTACACCTTAATTTTGTTAGGTATATCCCAATATACAAAAATATTTCATAACAGTGCATTGTCAAGATACACTAAATAATACACCACATACAGGACATACTCTTTGTAAATATTACTTGAAAAATACAAAAAAAGTAGATAAATTAAATAAAACATGTAATGAACATGGTACACAAGATTATGTTCATTACATGTTTTATATTATAACAAAGTATCATTTATCAGAAACCAATATAATTAAGTAAATCTTGTCATATGTATTTTTACGCCCTTACATGTGTTTATCGTGGTTTATGACGGGTGTATTCAGAATATAGCATTTAAAAAAATAAGTATAGTTTACGACAGGTTGAGGTGGCAAGTCTGCGACAAGTGGAGGATGAGGTGCATTGCCTGCTGACTTATTGCTATGCAAGTTCCAGTTGGAGACGAGCTTATGCTCGATAAATCAATAATATTAATAAATGCGATTTTATCAATCATACTATGATTGTTTAATTGGAGATGCAATTTTTTGTAAAATAGCAATATAAAGATTTTATAATAGAAGTAGGAATGGAATAATCAATGAAGAAGATTAAGTAATCTTCTGTACACTTAAATAAGCTTCAAAGTTTTTTTTATATTAATTAATAAAAATTATTATACTTAAATGATGACTTTCTTGGTAATTTTACTTTCATGGACACCAAAAGACAAACTTGTAGTCTGTGGTAATTATACGAATATTAAGTATTTAGTATTTATTTTTTGTGCAAGTTAATTCCGTATCAGGCGTGAATACGTTGATAAGTCGAATTGCATATATATTTTTTTATACTACACTATGCATTAGAATTGCTGTATTTATAGGTTGTCTTATGTATTTATGGTACGAAGTCGGTGGGTTTGTTCGGTAGAACACACAACAAGCTTGTGAATTTTTGAATAACTCTGTTACTAAAGATAATAACGTAACATCTTGAGATATTTAAATTTATATTGCAATGCGACTTATCAACGTATTCACGCCTGGTACGGAATTATAATGAACTAAATTATTATCACTCTTAGCTATTAGCACACTTCCACAATACAATGGCAATAAATTTAATTTACTCGACGAATTGGTTGGCGCACAATTTATTCAACGCTTGAAGCAGTTGCAGTGACAGAATGTAAGTAAAAAAGTCATAATTTATTAAGTTTCCTACAGATCATTAAGTTACTGCCATAATTTATAATTGAGTAGTAGAGTAGTATTATGAGATATAATTTAATTATTAGAACATTACGCCGTACTATAAGATATTATGGTTAAATAGAATACAGGCGAGCGGCAATAGAAGTTGGACCGTCCTGATATTGATAATAAGCAAGTAAACATGTAGGAAATCTAAAAAAATATAATTTTAACATGTGGCTGCGGCGCTACACAAGGGTAACATTTTATCGATCCCAGAGTGTATCGAAATAAAGTATAATATTGTATCGATACTTCCAATTGAATCACTATCTCTATTTAAGTAGGTGTAGCTTAGGTGTATGTAATCTGTAAATAATAAAAAGAGAAAATCAGCGAAAATTGATTTTTACTAATAGTTCTTATTCACAAGTCTTTAAATATAGTACTTGAATGTTACCTACCTATAATACCTGCCTGTAAGTGCTAGAAAATTATATCTCTTCAATACTGAGTAAATTAGATATATTCTAATAATTTAATCCTAGAATGAAAACGATTCGTGAGAAAAATCATAATTACGTAGTGCGGTCTTGTCTTATATTTAATTTTGTGTTGTCGATCATAGACAATGTAGTGACAGCCGTTAGCTTTATATCAGATTACCTGACAATTATGACAGCTGACAAATGACAAACAAATCTGAAAACTGAAAGTTTGTTAGGTTTCGTATAGTAATCGTAATTCGTTGAAGATAAATCTTTTATTGGTTAGTTAATTACTCTCTTGTGTTTATCAGGTACTCTTAATTCACATGCCAATATAAAAACAACTTTGTTGTATATTATGTGATACAAATCCATTGCCTGTCTGCGCGATGTACACGACAAACACGAGCGTTGATTCAATGTAATGTTATGCTTTGTGAAAAAGTTTTTAAAAGGAAGTTGTACGTAACTTCTGGATAAATTTCAAATATAAGAAAAAACCAACTGAAAAATACAACAATGCATGAGGCCTACGAAGTTACACATCTTCTTACAGCTACAGTCCAGATAGAAGCTATTGCAGCTTACGGTGAGTCTTGCAAATATTATTATCATCTGTAGCGTTATATATGATATTACATATAACTACCTATATTGTTCAAATATATATATTTTAAGCTTTGCTTACCCTAATTTGAATACTATAGCAAAAAGTCAATAGAGATAAAATATGGTACTTCAAAGTAAGTACATTGTATGTAGGTACAAAGCAGGGATGTTATGGATATAAAATTTCGGATACGGATTGGATACGGATATTGGAATTATTATTATACCGGATAC
>DWNR01000363.1:0-20753 GCA_018250455.1 Polygonus leo | reverse complement strand
AAATTATTAATTATTTTTCACTTTTTAGTTCATCTTGAAGTCGGTTCTATTTTTAGTTAAAAAGTTTTTATTTTAAATATGTTAATGCAAAGAAATCTAAGAAAAGAAGATTATTTAATAACACAGATCCTGTCATACATAAAAATATCTACGTATTGTGCATTCAAACAATAATTCTAGTGAAGTATGCCAGCACATACGGCATGCAGGTGCGAGTGTCACTGCTTCTGTCATTCAAATATCAGTGTACCCAAGAGACCATTGCTTCTACTGAACCTAGCAGTCGCTTTGACTCGGAAACTACTTCTAACACCCTACATATCACAAGTAACGGAAACATGCTAAATTTCCGGACTGTCTACTGTCTTTTTGAATAATATGAATTTATTTCTGTTTCCTTCGAGTGCATAGTACATCTTTATACTTCCAATGCTTAAATCTTTTCCTGCTTTAAATAGTTTCTTTGAGCGAGCGACATCACAATGTATAAGTCAAGAAGTGTTGTAAACTAAGTTGAGCTAAAAGCATATATCACACTCATGTCATAGGTTACTTCTCCACCGAGAACAGAACACATACTCCAGTCGGGCATTACGTTCACGTAGAGGTGGAAGCGACACATGCCGGCACGCCCGGTGTCGTACACGTGTAACGTGTCGTGTCTCCTCGTTTATTCATTGCTGCGAATATCTCACTCTTGAGAGTGATCTTTCTCCACTTCCAGGTTAAACATGTATTATTTAGGTTTGATATTATTTATGTTAGTGCGTACACAAGTATTATTTAAGAAAGATTACTTAATAATACAGATATATGTCCATATAAAATATATTCGTGTTGTAAATTCAAACAATAATTCCAGTGCGACATACAGGTACGAGTGTCACTGCTTCTGTCATTCAAATATCAGTGTACCCAAGAGACCATTGCTTCTACTGAACGTAGCAGTCGATTTGACTCGGAAACTACTTCTGGCACCTTACATGTCACAAGTAACGGAAATGTACAAAATTCCCGGACTGTCTACTTACCGTCTCTTTTGAATAGTATGAATATGTTTTTGTTCCATCGAGCGTACATTTACAATGTTGAAACCTCTGACTTTGAATGTTTTATTTTAGTAAGTAAAAGTATGCAATATATAAGTCGAAAAATCGTTTTGGGCTATAAGGATATATCTTACTCATGTCACAGGTTACTTCTCCACCGATAACACAACACAAATTCCATTCGGGCATTGCGTTCACGTAGAGGTGGAAGCGACACATGCCGGCACGCCCGGTGTCGTACACGTGTAACGTGTCGTGTCTCCTCGTCTATTCATTGCCGCGAATAGCTCACTCTAGAGAACGATATTTCTTCACTTCCAAGTTAAACACATGTATTATCTACTTTTGAAACGAGTGCCTAATAGGTATTGTAAAACGATTCAATCTTACTAACTTTTTATGTGTGCGAGTGCGAGCTTTCACAATATTATAGTTTTTAACATAATTTGGTATATATTTGATATACCTGCTTGTAACAAATGTATCGATCCTTACAAGCTGTATGCACTTAGCTATATTTTAAATAACTACATTGGTAGATGATGGTTATATGAAAACTTTAAAAGTAGGGTTTAAAAATTGGGTACGTTTGTAGAACTTTTTGTAGGTGATTACTACATGTGGTTCAAATTAACTTTATGTGAGTTTCTTTTAACCGTAGGATAAACTATAAGATGGATGAAGCGAAATAAATGCTATGTATTAATCAATAAAAAAATACAAAAATGCACTTTCTGCTTATGACATTTAAGCACGTTGCTTACTTAATAGTATTTTATTTTGCGGTTTAATTTTCTTTTTTTTCATTCTTCATTCTTAATAGCTTAATCATGGTAATTTGAAGGCTACATAATTTCCTGTACTATTAGTGTCATTCATAGGTGTACAGGTCACATTAGTAACTGCAAACAGCTTTGTCCTAAAAGCGTTTTCTCTACCTTCATATTCCGAACGCATGCATTTACATGATGTTTCTCGGATTCCTAGGGTTGTCACATGTACTAAATCGATCATATATGATAAATCTGCGTAACACTTCGCTTCTTTATGAAGTAAAATTCTGTAGCAAGGATCTTATTATAATCTTACGTATAAAGTTTAAAGTAGTGAGGCACTTAAGATAGTATAAAATAGGACATTAATAAAACTTCCAATAAACAATGTTTAAACCGATTTGGCAACAAAACTGAAAAGAAGTAAATCAACATAGTGTGTTGGTTTAGCTTTTTCAGCCTTTTAGAGTTCGTCGCGATATCTTTTTTTTAGCGTATAAATACATTTACTTTTAGATGATTGAAAAAAGGGCCTATTATTTTTTTACAAGATTGAAACATTAATTGTATAAATTGCAGCTTAAAAAGCAACTCCGTTAGGTGAAGGTCAATGAGACCACCCACAAAGAGTTTCATCCCATTAAATTATTACCAGAAATATTCAATTTAACATTCGCAGCCCTGTTATCCGTGCAATAATTCACCGTTATCAATAAATGAAAATTAAGAAATATTGGCGGGCTGGTTGCAGCTGACACATTTCGGTAACGGATCGCCGTTGGCGGGCCCTCCGCCGCAGCCCACCGTTGACAAACGACTCGGATCACTTCATTAATTGCGACCCACTCGCCCATGGACCGCCTCTAAATAATTCACACACGGAGTCACGGCGCGAGGTGTACCGAACAACGTGACCGCTTGTTTTGATGATGACTGATCTTTGTAACTCAATCATAAGTTCAGTATCCTTTGGGTATCGTAGCAGTGATCGTAGCGTCGATCTCAGATACGACGAGAGCTATGAAATTAGGACTTAAATTCGAAAATCGCTTATCAATTCACTTTTAGTAAAAGAACCATCGCGAGGTTATTTACAATCCAAAGAGATTAAAAAAAATCAAAGTGTATAAATCCACCACCGAGCGGTGGTGGCCTTATTATAGGCTATAGTAAATCCTTCTAATTTTAGAAAGATATCTAGTAGATGCTGTAATTACTGCCCGACATGAAAGTAGGAAATAAGTATATCAATCTGAAACATTCAATTTTCGGGAGATACTCAAGTTTAGTAGAAGTCCCAAGCAGGATGAAGAAGAGTAACTTTCAGCTTTTCAACTTTAACTAAATTTGCCTAATTTAGCTTGGGCCCGTATTCACATAGTCCCCGTACCATAAACGTGTGGTTGTCGGCCACAGTTAAAGATAAGGCGATTATTTCAATCTTTGGAGCTACGTATCTGTTTTTGGCGTTAAGCAAGACTTCAATTCTATCCGAGATTTATTACAGATGTACACGAACTAGTTAAGACGCTAAATCCCCTACGGATGGGCTTAGGATTTCTGTGCTTTGTCTGTGGAAATGCACTGAGTAATTGTTTGAACAACTGTGTTTTTATCATATAATTATCTAAAAATTGATAGTCATAACCTCTTAATATATTATTGTTAAAATCTATTTAATCTTGTTAACAACAAATTAATCAAAGCTTCAATCATTATCTATATCCAAAGCCACGAAAAGACGTATGACCTAGAGATTATCCATCCTCAAGCTATTTCATAACGAAACCGGCAAATACAGAAAATTTCGCTAATAAAATTGCGTAAATATTTTCCCATTTATTTCCATAGCCATTGTTAACCAGAGCCGATATAAAAGAGAAACAAGAAATTTAACGAGGTTTACAAATAATACAAACTGATCCGTTTTATCTTAATCACATAGCGTTCAGCGAGTTGTCGGTGTAAACCCCGCTTCATCGGATTAAACGCGGTTCTACACTTTTTTGTAATTTACTGCTTCGTATTGGGGTGGATCCGCAACAAATACCTATAGCTTTCAATAACAAATTATGTTTTAAACACAATAAGGATCTCACAGATTGCTTTGTGATTGATGCCAATATTTATAATTAGCATCCTTATTAAAAGTTCACGTAACGCTAATTACTTGATTAAGTGCTTTTGAAGCATTATAATTACCTCAATATACAGTAATTTACTAATTTAATTTAATAACCCGTACATCCGCAAGCCGCTACCGAAACAGGATTCGCTCGGCCTGATCTGATCGAAATATGAGCGGTGATTGATCGATAAAAAAATTATGTTTATCGGACTCGTTAAATAAAACTATGGGGAAAAGGTTCTATGAATACGTAATGTCTTAATCTGAGGCGTCGGATGTCGATTGCGCAATAACAAGAGGTTGGATGAGGAAAAAGCAGCTGCGGACCCACTCGCACCGCTCGTAACTAGAGCCGTTACGCAATTCGGCAACGGCCTAATTGATTCCTCGCCCTTTCGGCCAGACGGGGCGTCGCATTATCGAGCACAGGTGCCTCTGCTCTCCAATTATTTGCCTCCGCGACAGACGACAATGCCGGCCCGCTTCCTGCTCGCTACTCAAAATCGTTTCACCTTTAATTGTACATCGGATATTCTTTTCGTGACGTGACTCTATTAGTAATAAAGATCGAACACGACGCCCTATAACGGAAATGACTTAATTTTCGCCGAGACGGGAGCGCTCGTTCGCCGCTGGGCGCCTTTGTCTTCCCCCACCCATTAAAGGTGTGTGTAAATCGAGTGGGTCTTCCGTGAGGTAAAATATGGAGAATCTCTAGTCGATTTGTATGCGCGCCGAACTCCCGCTAAGTAATTTATCTAAAAGTATTTTTGACGGCGAACGTGAACGAAGGCGAGAATCTGCTACGCCGACTGCCTGAAAGCGCGATATGTCTTCACTCTTTCAATTACATTAAAAGCTTAATTACGAATATTAGCAAAGTGTCCCGGTGCTTTCCATGCTCTTTGGTAGTTGGTTTCTGTGAATTTTCTCGAGTTTGTTCAAGGAGTCGTCGCCGCTGGCCGAACTTCTGAGATGCTTAGACGAAACGTAGTTCGCAATTAGTGTAATGGAAGTAACCTCTCCGGGTGAAATTAACGCCATTCGTCTATAGCGAATGTAAGGGCGCACTCGGCACAATTAAGTTGTAGAGTGGAGAGAAATTGCAACAAGTGCAATGGGCCTCGCCCTGTCCACGGTCCATTTAACTCACTCAGCTCGCAGCGTCCCGAAACTCGCTTACAGAGGAGATGTGTTGTACTTATTGCTACATGTTTACACTTCATTTTTGCGATCTGAAAAGTATTATTTTCATTTTTTTTTCTTTCTGCGATCGGCCAAAATGAAATTTTGTTGAAATTTGTAGCTTATATATCCAAGTTGAAAGACTAGATACCTAATAATAAATTAGTCAAGTTAAATCTCTTTCAGACTTAAAGTGTATTTTCACAGGTTAAATTAAGTAAGAGTATAGCCTTCTAAGAGTTGATAAATTATAATTGTCTTTTAGATAGATAAGTAGCAGCTTTGACAAGAGGTCTTTATAAACATCAGGCTACTTTTAAACTCACCGGTGATAGACACGCGCAATCAGGTTTTTCCGTTCTTTTCTTTTTAGTATTTTCCTTTGAAAGTCATCGTTTGAAGGCGGTATTTTGGACGTCAGAAAGAGAGTAAAATTGTTTCCATTGTTACACTATAATAATAGTGTAACCATTAAGACTTGTCAGTGCGTTACTTTTAAACCCGGTTAAACTTTAGCGCTAGACTCGGATGTCCTCTTCAAACGGGTGGCAATAAAATTGTAAAATGCACATAACTTTAAAAAATTATGAATACTTGAACGAATAGTTGGGAGGCGTACGCTACTCGACGTGAGAAGTCGGAATTTATGCCACTAGGTTACTGTTGCTTCGCCTAGTACATTACTAAACTAAATATAAATATTCGTCTAGGTATTATACAAACTTATTAAAATCAGCGCGACAGTTATATACTTAATAGAGATATCACAGTAAATAACTTAACTATAAAGCTCATAATCCTCCGTGAAGCAATTCTTGCGTTTTGGTTCAGAGAGGCGTGATGGCCGGCTATACTTTTGGATGAGGCGAACATCTTAGTCCTTAGAGGTAGCAACGCATCTGTGGTCAACCTCAGTTTAATCGTGCTTGGGAATGATTACTGATGTCCATGGGTGACAGTGACCACTTACTATCAGGTGGACTGCATGTTTGCTACCTTCACTCGATAAAAAAAACCCCCACGTAGCGAAAAGATAAGCGAGTCTTTAGCACAATAGATTCAATTCAAAGTTACAAACCAGGAACGTATGTAAGACTTTCTCTATCATCTCATATGTTTAAACTCGTACAAATTCTTTTCTTTGCACGCCACTATTCAGCGAAAATAAATCCTGTGTAGCAAGTATAAAGTTTACTTTGTAATGCGTAAACAATGAACTTGTTGCTGCCCCTTTCCGGCCGTGTAGGATCAAGCTGTCTTCCCGAACGCTAGTTCTTTCTCGTATCTTTTTCGTACCCTATTTTCGGGCGAAACAAGGGAAAAGTGTTTCGGCTATAACTCTATTTGTTCCCGGAACATTATTTGTCGTAAAGAACTTGATGTGGTCATTCTCGATTTGTGGCTTATGAGACACTTGTCGCGATATCGCCTCGACTTTATTTCTCGTAAATTCCACTTTATGTTAGAGCAATGCGAGGAGTAGCAATGAAGTGATATTTGGTTGCATATTTAAATGATTTCTTATCATTATTTGTTACAAGATTTTATTTAACTTACAGTGTATATTAGTTTGGGCGGAATCATGCAACTGAATTTTGTAGCAATTATCCTTAACTGATTGAGCTGAAATTTTGTGTTATACTTAGTCCGGATGTCATTGTATGATTATTTTACTGACGTTAAATTAAATCTGAAACAGTTAGCTTCCGATGTTGATGGAACATGTTTTTAAGCACCCTCAAATAATACATTGCTTAATAAATTGCAAAGCTTGTTTACACTTAGCTAGAATTTTTAAGTATAGAAAAAATCACCTGCACATAAATATTTGAAAACATTATAAGAAAGAAAAGGTAGAAATGTGTTTCTTCTTTAAATAAATAATAATCTCAATTATATTCCATCCATTTATAAAGCAAAATTATTACTTTGATACGATAACCCTGCGACGCTATTAATTTAATTAGCGTAAAATAATCCTAGCTGCCGTACCGATCCTTCATATTAATAGTACTACCTACAACTTGAAGCTCGCAATACCTTTGTAGGGAGAACTTAATACATAATTTCTACCCCTATTGTGATTTTAAATGGTAGCCGAAACTTATTATATTAAAACTGATTGTAATTCTGGCTAATGTCCTTCAGTGTTTATGCGTAAATAAGTTTGTTCCGTAATATTACTTCATAGTGGACCCGCACAGGTGTGGGTACCGTACCCTGTTTATTAAACGCACAACTTGCCTAGGAAATTGTTACCGAATATTACTTTCAGCTCTTAGCATTAATTCGCAAGATATTCCAGGATTTCGAAAATTAAAGCAATTGTAGCCAAGACTATTACAAATGTTTAACCGTTTCTTGAGATTGCTAATTATTATTCATTCCCTTTTATTGCAGATAAATATATTCAGGCAGCGCTAAAACAGCGGTCATTTGTTTGCAGTACCAACTAATCCCGCTTAATATAACTCTAATATCGAGCGGTAGGATTAAATGCTTTACTAGGATTCCCAGGTCGCGGAATATGGCGGTTTAATATTTTAAATAAATTTTATGCATTATTAAGTTATTAAATATATAACGGTGGTAGCAAACGGCCTGTAATAAATCTAATTGCAGTCATGGACGTAATCAAAATATATTACAACCGAAGTATAAAAAATTAAGCTGTTTTAATCGTAACCGATCGCTGGGTATCAGTGATTATCAAGGAGTTACAAAAAAATCTTTTACCAGTGTAAAATTGCAATTTGAGCAATTTAACACTGCTTGCTCTATTAATTTCAGTATTACATATTATACAAAGGTTTACATAAGACAATGAAAGTTAAAATTGAGAAGAAGTCAGCGTTGGTGTAAGCATATGCTAAGCTGAACTCGCGGTGTGTAGAGCGCGTTTATCCGTACAATCTAGCTTTCGCGACTCCGCGCTTCGCGTAAGACAATCTGATCGAATAACTTCACTCCGCTAACTCAACTGCGCGAACTTGGCATTTGTTCCACTAAAACTACATGGGAAAATAAATGAAGAGCATTAGACTTAAAGAACAACACGTTTGCGTATCCAATTCATTTTGCAGATTCATTTTTAACAGTATTCACCTTATACTTCGTTTAAATCTAGAGTAAATCTAAGTCTGTGCTCACGCGTCTAATATATACTTGCCAACTCAGAGAAAGCGGTCATCGTGATATTTACAACACCAAAACATGATGCCAATTTTAAAGGATAAATATTTTTCACATTTTGGATACGCCCTTATTACTAGTGACATGCAACGAAATCGCTACAGCGTGTACAGTAGCGATTACGATTAATTTAAATGTTGCGTTTTGCATATAAATACCCTTAGCCCTCAAACGCTCTCTCTCAAAATCTCTGGTGTCCGTTTAAACATTTTCGTACATTTCTGTACATTTTTATGCCGTACATTTTGCCGCATGTCATGTCGCGCGGCGTTCGTCGTAAACGCCACAATCGTGACTGAGCGTTAGTGAAGTTGAAAAATCCTTTATTGCTTATTTGATTTGTGATGTAAAACTTAAATTAGTTATGTATGATTAAGTGATGTAGCTGTTTGTACTCTTTTATAATGTTCGTTCTCCAAAATGAACATAGTGGTATAAAACTTGAAAAGTTTTCCAATTACCCACTGAATGTCTCCATTCAAAAGAAATTCGTTGTCCTTTGAACAAGCGACTCTATGAAAAGAAATCACCGAATAGGTGAGCGCGGGCAAACTCACGAGTAAACATTTGCGTATGTAAACTGGAATTATTCACGAAAAAACTTTTAATGGCGTCCCCGGAGTTCCCGTCAAACATTTATCAACAAAAGAACGAACGTCCCGCAGGCGATAGAACTTCAAATGTATGGAAATTACCCAGTCACGAGCGGGAGAACAATTCACTAACGGCATAGGCAAATGTTTTTGTCGCAGCTTGTTTCGTCGGATTTGAGGTTCTGACTGAAATAGCGATCCACAGGAAAACTGAACAGATCTCCCAATTCGCACGAATAACGTTCACTTAGATCAGTGAACTGAAATGATACCGTACTGTTATTTGATGTAGTGAAAATGGAAAGTTAACATTAACTATCTATTTATAAATAAAAGCAGAGACAAAAATAGGTCAGAAGTACTTCTTAATCCACTCTTTTTCAACTTTGTTTTATTTGATGCCTATTGAGAAGCTTCAGTGATGTCAATAAAATATTTTAAAAAACCGTTTAAAAACGAACATATTTATTAGTATTACTAAGTTCACTTTTATTAAACTTTATTGTGTTGTAAAATTGTATAAGTACCTTATAGTATATTAGGTTTCTTCACTTTTTGAGTCTTAAATTAATCAATTTCAATTAAATTATGACTTCTGAGATATCATTCGTTACATTAAATTGTTAGTATTCCAATAATAAGGTAAAGAAACTTTCTCCTTAACTCCATTATTATCGCTGTCGCTGCTTAAATATTCAAATCTGCGGCTCCGTTAATCGCTTGGAAACTGTAAAAGAAGTATTACTGCGGAATCGAAACATAAATATTGATATGATGTCTTCCTAATTTCAAAGATTAACTAAGAAGTTAGAATAAATACGTTCCGAATGGACACCATTTCATTTGCATTTCAATCAGAATGATATAGCCGGTGGGAAGGAAAATCCGCTCCGTCGCCTCACTTAAAGCTTTTGAAATATTCCTATAACTTCTGATTCAACGAGAAAAAAGCCTATTTGAATTGGAAAGATCAAAGCGTAAAAATTTATCGTTACAAAAAAAGCGCGGCAAGAACGTCCAAAAAGGCGTCAGGCACTTATTATTTCAACAGAGGCAGTGTCTCGTCTCCTCTCTTATTCTATTTGTCTTTTCGATTGTTCCGGTGCATAGACTCCTCCATTACTCGGCACTGAAAGGAAAGTTTTGTATTCAATTTGGTATTATAATTCCCATTTGAAGTCGCCACGCACCATCGCGCCGACATCGGCTATGTAAATGGGCGCTTCCGGGACTTATTCGCGTTTCGCCAAAAAAACCTTGATTTTTTTAACCCATTCAGTACCCGATTCACACTACTCTTGAAACTTTTCACTTTTTGCAACATTTTGCATTCCTTTTGATCATATGGTTTGTTATTGCACATCTGTTTGTAAGTAAAGTAAGAATAACGAAACATCGACTTACGTTGTATTAAAAGTCATAAAGTTCCACATCGAATTTATTTATCAAACCACTTGTAAGTTTTCGGTTTGTGTAAATATTTCCGTGCGCATACCTGACGTGAATTTTTATTTATACCCGAGCACGCTCCGCCGGGAGACAAGGAAACATTTCAGAGTTCCGCCTCAATTTAAAATGGAAACTTATCCCTCGGCTACCATAAAGTCTGTATTTTCCATAGAAATCCACCTAGCTCGCTCCGTTCGATCCTAACCGATGTCCACACTGAATCCAGGTGGATTTGGCGAGCTCGCCTCGGATGAACGGCGCCTCGGAGAATGGGAGTTGCATCTTACAGCGACAGGTTTTATTTTACGAGATGTTTTCCGCGACCGTTTCGCAGATACTAAAATAATAAGAGTTCTACGTCGCCACGTATTATGTAGCTTTTATGACTCCCCGAGCACCGCTGAAGCGCTATTACAGTGGCTTACGAAAGCTCTCGTGACGAAATAATTAACCCAATGTTATTCGTATTAGAGTCTGCTTCTATCTAGCATTGAATTCTTATACGTGTACCCTTTATTATACCCGTTTTACATTCCTTTATGACACTCGGCAATGTTGCCCTCCTCACTCTAGGTAATTTCGCAAATCCGTGATATGAGATACCAAATCCAACATTTGTATCGTTCGCAAATTATTCGTACTTTGCCAGGAACGTTAAAACGGCTTTATCGATAAGTTTATAAAGCAAGTATAAGATGTAAATATTGATGCTCTAAAATCGCTGAAATTATCGTGATCCCACTTATAACTTTGGTGTTCAAACATTTTAGCATACAAGTCCCAAAATCACGGCGGAGACATAGGGCCGGTCCGAACGTCTATATTCAAGCAAGAGACAAGGGACCGATAACAGATTACCCGCAAACACGTTTTAAATTCATTTCCCGACCCGAGCGCCGATCGCTCCCCGATAAAATGTGGGGAGGACCCGGGAAATGGGGACATATTTACTTTGTCTCCCCGCGGCGCGCCCACGACCACTTTCCCCGGTCAGGTAACGTACCGAAGTGGCAAAATATTTGTCCGGAGACCGCTACCCGTTCAGATTTAAGAACATTAGCTCTTCTCAAATCTGAGCTCAGCTCAAAGTTTGCCATTACGCCCCATTATCCTCGACCGAACAATAACAGCTGTAAATAACAACCGCTCCCCGTCCAACATTAATTAGTTTAATCACCAATAAATACCACTGATATTTATTTTAATATGAAGTATCGTTACTTACTCCTTTTGTAACTCTTTGTCAGTTCTTTTTTAAATATCGTGCTATTTATATATACGAGTAATATATTGTAATAAAAAAAAACAGATATTTTTCGAGTCAGTATATCAAGAACTGTACTATAATAATTCTGTTTGGGAGTGAAATATTTATGTAACGCGTCAAACAAGGATGAGTCTACAATATATCAAGTCTTCGAATATAAACTGTCATTATGCTTCTAAGCCTAATCATACCTGCTTAACCTACAATACTCACGTAATGCTGGTTATACATGTACGAGTATGCTGAATGTATGTCTAATGGAATAGCTCATTAAAGTGATAGGCGTCCATTTGCCAATCAATTCTTGGAAGTGAGCGATGATCAGTAGAAGATATGGTTATTGCCACTCAAGGTGTTGTCATGTCACTATAATTTAAGGTCATCAACTTTGTTTATTGAGAATTTGCTTTGATTATTTTAATTGAATTATTTAAGTGGAGATTACCTGTTTTGGTAAGCGTGTAAAGAAAAGGTAAAGGACGTTCTGCTTTGGAGACAACATCGCCACACCATCATCCGATTTCATATCAAGTTTTTAAAGTTTTCACTGTTTGGTTATTCATATTTTTCAAGACATTCCATCTTCGATCTTAGACCGCAATTCAGTGACCGACATCAGGTAGTTGTATGAACCCTTATAGAGTCTCTGATTGGTACGAATCGTCAATAAAGTCTACTTATCTGTTTCAAATACTCTTGATTATCCACATATTTTATTTGAATTGTACTGGTTAGGGACTATTAGCACAGTGCCATGCAAACTCGTAATACGGTTGTTGTGGTGACCACAGTGTCCGCAGAGCCTCACAAGTTGTCCACTAAAGCTAACTCTATTAGCGTTGAGGGCGACGGGTCCAGCTCCGACCAACAGCATCACAGTAATCCGGCCAAGCGCTTTGTAGTACAGCCCCGGCGTGAAAGTTCACCGCTGTTTCATTGAATTACACCTTGCTGCCCAAATATGGTTAGTGTTTTGGGACTAAAGAGTACTCGGACGCTAATGAATTCGTATGGTGCTTGTGTGTACTGGACGCTAACGGAGTTGCTTGGTTTGGAACTGTTGCAAGTTTTGCAAAAGTTTTCTAACTTGGTTTATTTCATGGAATACTGTTTCAGTTTAAACGTGAGATCGAAATTTTGATACGCTGCGATACTATCTTGGCCATTTGTGCTTATGAAAAGATTATTTGTGCCCTAATCCGTATTTTTCCGCTATTTCGAGGTAAATATTTTAATTGCAAATTATGTCATTGTTTAAACGATATTCATCTAATCCTACAACACAAACACAACAAACCATTGTTCTCCTTTGTTTATGAAAAGCATTTGATATTCCGACTATCATATATTCCGATTCTCATTTTCAACAAACTATGCATATCTGTCATGTACATATCATTTCTACGTATCAAGAGGTGGGCTTAGAAAACAACGTACAACACAACGTAGAACACAATGTTTATTTGTGTATACGAGTAAGCCCACGCAAGGTTACCACAAGCCTCGGTAAGCCGTACGCAGGCTTAGAATAACGCCCCTACAAACGCAACGTGAATTCGTGTATAACGTGTACCGCTGATCTGCTTAATCTCCTTGTAGTCGAGTGATGACATCACCTACTCTTTGAATAGTGGTTAATTCGCACAAACGTCGCTTAGTTGGTTCAAGCCAATTTACAGTCGCTTACAGTAAGAGAAGGTAACAAGATACGTGCTCGTCTGCCAGTGGGTCCGACTCCGGATGGAAAAGAATAAATACTATCTAAACGTTATCCTAGCGATACCTTTGTAGGCAATCTTAAAAGCTATGTTTGACTTGTTATTTGTTACCAGGGAAATTTTAAATCTTAATGCTTAAAGGTAAACATTAAACTATTTCTGTACGCATACGAGCATGCATACCCGATGGTAAGTGTTCACTGCCAACCATGGATTTTTGTATCTTATTTTTAAATTTTTCCCAAAATTAGTAGTGACAGTATATTACAAATAACTAGCTGACCCAGCAAATGTTGTTCAGCCATGTAAAATGTATATCGCGATTAAAAAATAGGGGTTGATGATAGAAGGGTGAATATTTAGGTTTGTATGTATTTTTCAGTGCTGAATCATACAAAATAAAAAAAAATTGTCCAAAAAATAAAAAATAAATGTTAAGGGTGGACTACCCTTTTTCACTTAGGCTTATGAAAAATAGATAGTAGCCGATTCTCAGATCTACTAAATATGCATATAAAATTATATATATATATATATATAGATATTAGATTATCCTGACAAAATTACTTAAAATCTAGTCTTTATTTATCTTTGAATGCCGCTGGCAATTAGACATCAGTGGCAGTCGACCCAGTCCTGGACACTAGTGTAAACACAGCCTTAAAACGACGTAGTTACTTTAAATATTTAGTACTCTTCGTATACTTTTGAGTGAAATTTTATAAATATTTAAGGATGAACCTGTTTAATTTTTTTTTTGTTTGGACTGCATATATTACATATTTATTTCATAAGTTTTCTTGATAATTTTAATATTAATACTTAAGTCACGACATTTTAAGATTTATTTATATCTACTTTATAAATGTGGCGAACTGGTTGGTCTATCTGCTATTGAGATCTATTCTTTGCCACCTATGAGGATTCAGACGGTCGTTCTCATTTATAAATATTACCGGCAACCAAATAATAAAATTATGACCAAAACGCGAACTGATAAAAAACAACAGTTGCACGGTGGAATTGAGCGTAGTAGGATGTTTATCGGATATTGGATGAAGATATGACCAAATACATTTAAGATCGAAGATATGTATGTTTGGTAAGTATAGGGCACATATACTTCTATTTTAAGGCTAAATAAGAATATTAAGATAATGTACATAACGGGTCCACAACATTCCCGACAATACTTCTATTTTAAGGCTAAATAAGAATATTAAGATAATGTACATAACGGGTCCACAACATTCCCGACAACTTATTTGTTTTAAAACATCCAGAAGCATGTAACCGTAAAAGTTAAAGAACATTATCAAATTGACATTATCGACAAATCTTACCAAACCGATTACTCTTGGAGATGAATTTCAATAGGTTTATTTATGATCAGTTTACGGTATCGAGATTCCTTTTCAATATTTGTATCGCTTTCCTTATAGCTGGAAAGGAGTCAAATTATTTTGTGTATTTGCCTATCTGACAAACCGTATGGAAAGACGGGCCCTAGAAATAACAGACGAAATCGGGCCGTGTATTGACAATAAGAGACTTGTCCCATTGCGAAAGAATTGCTGATAAAATAATTTACATGAAAAATAGCTAATAATGCATAAGCAAATCTACTCAAAAGCAAAAAAAAGTAATTTCGAGTACTTTACATTTTTACATTATTTTTTCATTTTAGTTGATAATTTTAATATATTTTTGTTAAAGAAATAATTTAAAACAGTAGATAGGTAGATGATACATATGTAATATAGTAGTTTTTTTTCAATTCCTATCCAGAATTATTTAAAGTTGTGTCCTTTGTCCAAACGTACATATAAAAATACACGGACATATTAATAAAATTAATTATTTTCCTACCCGGAATCATTCATACGTGTCTTTTATAGAAACTTGTGCCTACCCCTCGTTCGCATCGCATTGAGTATAGCCACCAAGCTAAGAGCCAAGAGGAAAATATGAAAAGGCGGAATATTGGCCGACAAAATTACGATCGCTTTAGATTCCACACGGCCTATTGAGGGGTGAATTGTTATCTTTGTACATCAGTATAAATAATATATCTGTTTCTCTTTCACCAGTATCGACTCTCGTGTGCGGGGGACAACGTAAATTCAATCAGCTGGTTTTTTATACCAATAATTTTGATATAAATACTAACATTATATAAAAGTAATCTTTATTTCTTATTCAACATATCATTACAAAAACAAACAAATGATCCCTAAGTTTATTTCGAGGAAATCGCTAATATCTCTAACTACTTTCCTATTTTTTTATCGTATGTTATGTGCATAATTAACTGTTTAAATAAAATAAATCACTTAAAAAAAGAAAATCAAGTACTACAACATGTAAACTTGAGGCTAATTATAAATGCTTTTGATAACGATTATTTGCTTTTATTATATTGTGTCGAAAACGAAGTAGTTTCCTGTTTCACGCTCCCGAACATAATATGTATCTACAGTAGGTAAGTACATACAAAAGTTAGTTAATTAATGACCACGACATGACATAGTTCTAGTTTAATACTCCTTTATGATCGAGTGCAAAGATCTATCTTGGTATAGCTACTTGAATTCGTTACCAAATTGTACAGGAAATCGGCTCAGTGAATTTGCGAGCCGCCTCCGACCGACTTCTAATAAGAAACCATGAGAAACTATCAAACTTTAACCGAACACCGAAAAAAATATATAAACAATAGAATTTTTTAGCAAAGTTTTAACCGTTTTAAGTCGTCACTCCAAACTTGCCCATCGTGGTGATTTACAGCCTGTTCCTTTTTATAGTAAAAGGAGACAAAAATGGTTTGTGATTCTGATGAAGACTCGCATATGATTTTATTCATCAAGTAAAGGTAGCAAATGAGCATGCGGTTCACTTGATGGTGAATGGTCACTGCCACCCATGGACATCAGTAATCATCCCCAAGTATAATTAAGTCATACCTAAGATTGATCACAGATGCGTTGATACACCAGAAGACTAAGATATTCGCCTCGTGTATAACTGCGGCCGGCAACCACGCCTCTCCAAACCGAACCGAGTTCTACCACCTGGTAAATGAATAACATTGTAATACAAATTTATAAAAGTCATACCTAAGTTTGATCACAGATGCGTTGCTACCTCTGAGGACTAAGTATGTTCGCCTCGCGTTTAGGTATAGCCGGCAACCACATCATATTACTCATGTAAGGCCAAGGTCCTATCTCTTGAACACTACTATTAAAATGTAATCTAGTCTATTAAAATATCTGTTTATCACAGTTTTACGTTACTATTTAATTTAAAACAATGTTGGTTATTTTCTCAACAAAAGTCACGAAATAGTATTATTGTGAAATTACAAATACTTAAAAATACTTTACCAAGTGTATAAATATATTTGAGTGTTAATGTCCCTATATTTCTGTACCCTGTAAATGCTTTTATACAATTAATCCTTTCGGTTGCAACGATATCTTAAATTGTTTACAAAATTGCTTAATTGGTTCTCATATTCATATTCTCTTTGACCTAAAATAATTTGCAATTTGCTATTTGCAATTTCAACAAGTACTTACACCAATTGTCTGAGAGAGAACTTCTTCAGAAATAAACGGTTATTGTACGAAACACTACTAATATAATACCTTAGTCGGAATATATTGTTTATAATTGTACTGAACCAATTCCAAAATCTGTTATCATTGTTCTCTATTGTTGTTAAAATACTTATAAGCGCTACCTTACTCTAAATTACATTGATTCGAAGAATAAGGTAACTCGCACAGCGAGGAGGTAAAACAATTTGATGAAGCTGAAGAAATACTAAAAGAAAGATAAAGTGTTAAATTATTCTTTTAAGGTTCTACACATAAGTAATAACACTACTCCGCTTCAGATCAAAAGATACAGAAACAACAGAAAATCAGTAAGTCTACAACAGAAAGAAAATCCTTAAAAGAGTTTATCATTCGATCCAGAAATCCTATTCTTCAATTGTCATGTGCGCTTCCCTCTCATTATTGAGTCATTACTTCCTCCGCTTTTCCATTACGCTCTTTGATTTTACGTAATCGGATATCAGATTATTCCAATACATTGTATCGAGGAGAAAATTCGTTAGGAAAGTGTGGCAGCCATTACTCTCGACCGTACCCCACCGGTGCGGTACGATAAATAGTGAGCATTAACACGTTTCTTATAGTGACATTAGGCTTTATTGGATCCAGGAAAGTAACTCAATCTCACGGGACCGAAACACTACACTCGAGATTAATTTTATTGTAGATAATAATTGGTAATACCGTAGTTACATCGTAGGTAGGTACTACTTATCCCCGGCGGATTGAGAATAACCTTCCTGTTAATTGCTTTCTTTACAAATGTACTTTTTTGATATGATGCTTTTATTTTGGTATATATTTAAATGTGACAGGAGTAAGAGAAGCAGAAATAAGATAGAATAAAGAATTCACAAAATCTACAAATCCTATCGAGAAGTAATATAAATAGGCTATAAAAATTGCGTTACGTTCTTTATTATTTCTTATAATTTATAATGTTACACTCCTTACACGTATGTAGATAGGTTGATTATTATTACGTTAGCAAAATAATTTTATACAATACAAAAGTAAACATTACGGTATTAGTTTTATCAGATATTTCTGAAACTTCTCTTGTCGCTAATTATGTCATATTAATTTTAAGACAAATACAATCTGGTGTTAAATATATCACTTAAATAAAGATGGAAAGAGTTACTTAAAATGTATATCAAAATTACATTACATTCAATTGGTCCACGATCATTTGAATTGAAATGAAACAATAAGCGAATGTCATAGCACATTGCTCACCGCGCGATATTTATTCAAATCGTCTCGCATGCAAATCAGAGTCGCCTTTAAACGTTAAACTGCCCTTTGTTTCTCCCACAGCGTCTGTTTACTTTTATCGCACAACTTTTCCAAAGGCTAGATTAGTTTTGTTCTAACCATCGCGTAAATTACGCTCCTGTGCCTTACAAGTATGCCTAATGAGGCAGTCTTACAGCTCGCAAGTAACAAATGTGATCCTATTTTATGAGTTAAATGTCTTCCAGTCAGAACTGTAGTATTCGTATCGGATTGCACAAGTTTAGCGAAGTTTATGCCGCATAAATACTGTTACTCTTTTTCTTTATTTCACACCAAGTATACATTTACCTAAGTTATAAACACTTAAGATGTTTCAAAGTATTAATTTATAAAGTCTCAAATAAATAAACACTTGTAGAACACTATAAAGGACTTTTCTCGGTAACTGTTTTAGTTAGGAAAATGGGAAAGGATATGGCAACCCACCCCGTTATTTCCGGCCACAAAATGTTCTGTAATACCAAAAGTTCTAATCCTTTGCTTATACCTATACAACTATCGCGACCCTTTTATGAGAAATACTAAGGTGAAATGACGCAATACAAGAGACTCGGGGAATGTGGTTTGTTTTGCGTTTGAATTGTTTAACTAAGACACTTTGATAAAGATTGATCAATAAATCCAGTTACAAGCTCTTTATCAACAAGACTACTGTATAGACAGACAGAATTGTAGTTGAGTATCGAGTTTTGCAGTCGACATAGTTGGTTTATCTAGCTCAAGTTAAATGGTATGTGAGTTGCGCCCGAGTAGCGGTTACCGTCTGACGTCTCTATTCATTACCGGAGTAACCAGCCTGTGCAACTTTGTTCAAACTCCTTCCACTTTCCCTATAAAGTAGAGTTGTGACAGCGAGTAATGTCGCCTTATATTGTTCTGGGGTTAAGAGGTTTGCTACTTGCGATGAGAATTGCTAACTTTCTCGATGTCTAGTCTCTGGTCAATTTGTTGCGGCTACACATCACGTAGATAATAGACTTGTAAACTTTAAAACAAGTCTAATTAAATGTATATATTTTAGATATGCTTACAGAACTCTTGAACATTTTTTTCCATTTCAAATTTAATAATGTTATTTCATTTGGAATATAAGAAAACTGCTTCCAACTACCTAGACTGACTAAAATTATAGTTATTATTAAATCAAAAATAACGATCAAACAGTACAACCGAGAACACTTCTGATTTTTAATTGCATAATACATATTATTGTTTATAAATAAAATTGTAAGTCATAAAAACATAAATCAGTTAATATTTTCTTCCGAATACACCTCTTAAGACTGGACTCACAGAAGTAAACAAACAACATCCTAATCGATTTCCGAATATCGATTATGAAGTTGGTGCGAAAATCATCCGTTGCGGGGTGGGTGCTTGACAAATGTCCGTTATAAGCGCAGAACAAATTGGTGCGATTAATTACGAGGAGAGCTGGCAGCGGAGCCAACAAATATTATCAAGATCGTTAATTTCGACATCTTACTCCGGTGCCGGGATGATATTAGGCGCCTGAGACGAATGTGCGGCGCGGTGTGATGCTTCCCTCGCTGCAGAAGTTACATTCGTACATACGACAGGATTTCCATTCCATTGTCAAAATGAAATTCTAAAAATTAATTTTTCTTGTCAACAAACTAATTTTAGGACTTGCTAAAATAAAACTAATAGGAATTAAAATAGGTATTTGTTTAAAACTAAAACACTATGATAATCCAAATTTGATACACACGTACAAAAATATGTTTTTTTAAAGTAGCTACTGGCCGCTGCTTCCCACACGGTATTACACCGATTTTTGAAATTAGCGGCCACAGTTGCAAAGACAAAGAAACAGACAAACTGGGATTATCATTTACAGATTCATTAAATGTACAGTTTAAAATATAATTTAATATTTCAAAGTGTCAACGAGTATTTGAGAGAAATTAACGACATAACAGTTTGTATTTTTTGTACGTGCTCTGGTTCCACACAAAAAATCTAAAGAGCTCGGTGTAGTGTTTACGTATTCAGCCGCTTAACGCTTGTAACATACTCTGTGAAAACCAAGTGAAAATTCATCCACAATTCAATCTTGCCGCGTTACTTGAGCTCATAAAACATGAATATAAAATTGTGAGAGTAACACATGACTCTTAATGAAAAGTATATTATCTCACATAAAAACATTTTACGCTCGTTTTCAACGGCGGTTATTAAATTAAATCATAATTTACACACGTCGAGTTAAATCAGACTAAGGTCGTGAAATAGCAATAAAAATTATTAGACCCGCTACAGCTTTTCCGCGCTGTACCCTTTTTTATTCTTTTTCATATTAGGTACAAGCTGTGCCCGCGGCTCCGCCCGCTACCCCTCCTTTTAGGGGTTGAATTTTTATAGCCTAAAACACGGCAAAGGATCGTTTCGACAGATTAGTCAAGTTGGCATCAAAATCCGTTAAGCCGTTTTTACGTGATGCGCGGTCAAATAAA
>DWNR01000362.1:0-20756 GCA_018250455.1 Polygonus leo | reverse complement strand
TTTTGGGCCTTTTATATAATTTCTTCTTAACAATTCCTCATTCATTCAAACAAATCATTAAATTCTTAATAATTCGTCAAGAGTTGCCAATATCTGTAAGAGACCGTAACTGCTTTCCGTCAAGTTGCGTTATCTGTAGGTTTAAATATAAAAAGAGAATGATCAGAATATTGTGCTCTTATATAATAACTAAACTAATAGTTGTAGTTTGATGTGCAAATAAATAAATATGGTTCCATTGGCTCATCATAGTTACGTTATAAAATATTCTAATTCCCTCTTTACAGATTGTACCTTTGATAATAGATTCTCTGGAATACGACAATAAAGATTTGTTGATAGTTATGGTAGATGTACTCTGTCATTTTGTTCAAGCGAAACAAGCCGTTGTGGCTCAGAGTTTACAGACTATTTTGCCCCGGCTGATCAAGTTGTCTACTTATGTTAAATCTATGGTAAGTACAGTATTCTATAGTAGTGTGTAACAGTTTGATCTCAGGGGTACTAATGTATTTGTGATCAACCTCATGTATGATTCGATCGTATTTTGGGTCGATTACAAATGTCCAAGGATGGTCACTTATCATCAGATGGACTGCACTCGTTTTCTACCTTGTGCAACATAAGTTGTACCTACCATCTCTTGGTGCGTTGCTTGTCAACATAAGTTTTCGAGTATATTTAACTGATCTTAATGTTTTTTTTCACATATGTGTAATTTGGCCCAATATTATCTCAATATACTTTTTGACGCGGAGGGTGGCATAGTTGACGATACTTTTTTTGCACAAGCCCATTAGTCTATTAATCGATGATTAATTTCTTATTAATATATTAAATTAAAACATAGATCACACAAATAAATCTTTCTTAAACAAAAACCTTACATGAAAAGCAAATTCCTAATTTTCTTTTATTTCAGGATGTGCGAATAAAGAGTCTACAATGCCTCTACGATATAGCAAATTCATATCCAACGGTTTTGTTACTACCCTTCAAGCAAGATGTTTTACTGGATTTAGCGCCATCTCTCGACGACAAGAAGCGACTTGTACGCAATATTGCAGTTAAAGCGCGTACAAGATGGTTCTTAGTTGGTGCACCTGGAGAATCTAAAGATAATTAGCTATTTATGTAATATTAAAGACAAAAATTGGATTTGGATATGACTGTACTGGATTGTATAGTAATGATTTTCATTGACCATAGACTATCCTTGAATCAAGGTGTATAAGTTATATATAAACAATAATTTAAGCGCCATCTATCGGCAGCAATAATAAATGTCAAGAACATTATAAAGAAATCTTGAACATTCAACTACTACTATAAAACTGGGATATAATAAATAATATCTTTGTTCCTTATATGTACACATACAACTTAACATATAAAGAGCAGTTTCTGTAAATAATGATTATATTATGTATCAAAATATTAGAGCAATTATATATCTACAATTGAACTCACTGCTAGCAACATAAAATATATGTTTTTTTCTAAAGTTTGTTAATGATTATTATCAAACATGGCATTGTTTTTATGGTATGCCGTTTCCTCTAATTCACTACAATGCTTTATTTACATTTCTTTCTCTCGTATAAATTTATAGTTTTGCAAAGAAAAGTAGAGAGCCATTGATTATGTTATATTCGTTTTAACAAATGTTTTCTTGTTATTACAACATACTTTAATTTATATTTATGCATTTAAGTATGAGGCAGCTCTGTTGAGGAATTTTTAAACTTTGCATTAAAATATTTATGTATAAAAATGTGTCACGATATTTTTCTGCGCTCATTTCCGAAATTACCGAATTGTTTTTAATGAAATTTCGCACTGCTATGTAAGTGTATGATTTAAGATGTTTTGTTTGTTTGTCCGTGCGTTTTTGCCCGCTAATCTAAGAAATGGCTCGATTGAATGCGATTTTAATTGATTTGCGCTTATGTATTGTTGCAAATTTCACATAACATTTAATTTTTGTTTTAATCAATTGATGAAAGTTATGTTAATTAAAAAAATACTTTGTTACCTATGTTAAATTTGTATAATACATGCGTGCGAAGCCGCGGGCAGTAGCTAGTTAATACATATATAAAATAAAGTGGACTACTCACCAGGCATATATCTTCTATATCTATTGGGTAGATACTTAAAAATACTTTTATCTCTCTTGTATAGAAATCAATCTTTTATTGTGACTGATAATTGGTTAAAAATATTGTATGTTATAGCAAATACTGTAAAAATTGAGAATATTTATATGATCTGACCAAATTAAGTAGTTCATAAATTGGTTTATGAAACAAATAATTTGTTAATTAGGTGTTAATTAAATATAATGCTTGTTAAGTTTATAGAAAATGTTAATGTAATAAATTTGTAGTAAACTAGACTGGTTTTATTGCATCTTTGCATAATGTGTACTTTTAATGACTTCGCGGATTAAGCAAATAGCAAGAGGTAAATGCTACTGGCCCGCAAACCAAGGCATGAAAGTAAAAATGTATCAATTTAGGTAAATCATGGGCCGTTAACTCGAATTTGCTATGGGCCTCGTCGTACATTATCTGGCAAATTAACATTGCAGCAGTATTTTGTAGACAAATACTAGTGTAATCATAAATACTTATATAATGTATACCTATTGAGTAAGGAATTAATTAATAAGAAAATAATAGAATGCAAAAATTCACAGCTGTTGACTTGATTATTAATGTGGCGTCTAGACTTAGTTTTTTGATGTGAAAACTACTATAGCAACGATGTGCAGGGTAAAATGAGTGGAAACGCGTCATCGCGGTATTGCAAAATAGTCTATAACTACTTAACGAGTAAACTCAAATCGGGTTAGCTATTCACGAATTATTACGTCGTTTTGTTCTCGTGCACCGCTCACAAGAACCAATTGAACGCGCTCAGCGACAGTGCTGCGTCCCAAAACTCACCCCTCGTACAGTCGCGAAAGGAGTACAGATGCATTTTTTAACTCTTTCACGCATCGATACGCCGTAGTGGATTATTATTATAAACTACTTCAAAATATTTATTTGTAGTGAAGCTGATCGAAACTTAATAGGTAAGTACCTAATTTTTTTTTACGTTTACGTTTTTGTTTAGTTTGATTTTGCAGCAGATAATTATAAGCCTGTCAAGCAAGCCCTTTCTAGGTACTAAAATATTATATACAACATTAGGTTAGGTACATTCTTAGGATCATACTATATAGTCTATATAATCTGTATTCTACGTTTTATGTCTAATCTAATGCCATCAAATGGATTAGTATGTGCGTTACTATCTTCTAATTGCTGTCGTAACTTACCCCCCTAATCTAGGACGACAATTAATGTGTCATGTCGTTAACTTTACATGCTCTATGGTAATTAGAAATACCTTCAGCTGCACGATGCATAGATATTTAAATGAATTGATTAGGATCTAATTTAGAAAATTGAGTCCGTTTGAGGTGTCGTGTTTTCAAGCATGTCTGCTACATCGATGTACCATATAGTCAATGAAACATTTAGAATTACATAGATTGAGAAAACTCAGTCTACGTTTCAGTTTTCAAAGTGCGTATAATTAGTTAATAATTAATTTATCATTTTAAGAAAAAGTGAAACTATGTATCGTGTGTATATTAAAATTTCCTGAAATTTCTCTATGTTAGTGAGGTAGAATTTAAATAGATTCTTGTTCCAAGAAGAACTTGTATAAATACCTTTAAAGTTACATATTGATAAGAGATTTTAATATTTCTTTTCAGCCTTCTTAGCTAAGGGGCTTGTATGGCTTGTGAGCTTAAAAGATTAGAGGAATCATAGATAATAAATATCTATGATTCGCGTAGAAACAAAACTGTCCGTTAACAATTAAAATTGAATTTGCATAATCTCTTATCGCAGTCCGTTTGCTGCTCTAAAATGCTAATGGCGGCTCTTAAACTCACATGGGGGATGAAATATCTAGCTTTGTAAATTATAGGTAGGTACTTATAAGATTTTATATCTTGAATAAGTTATTTAGTATATGTATTTATATTCTAAATTGGAAACTTTAATTATATCCTCATACAAAAACGCAGAAGAAAAAATAAGCTGTTTATGTTCGCCTAATGCAGGGTGTATATTTGGTTGTTTATTAGTTTATTAGCAATATACTTTTTCCAACGTTTAGTAAACATAGGGCGGGTCAAAGGGTTCAAATTCAGTCTCGAATCAAGTAGATATCTGAATTCATAATCTGTTGTGGTCTGGGTGCTATTTACCTATCTATTTATCTGCACTTTTGTGCGTTTGCATGTCTTCCTAACTGAAGTATATTTTTTTTATATAAACAACAGTTACGCGGAGGAAATACGGTATATCAACCCAACCAATTTTCAATACTTAAGCATCTGCTGTGGTCATGGTATTATGTACCTACTCAGCTTCATGTGCAACTGCTTTTACAATTATTGTTCTACAGCGGACAAAAAGAAAAATAAATTAAAATGTCAAGCAAAATCTAACTCAAACCAAAAACTTATCTTAATCAAAATTTTGTTGTTTTATGTAAGCCTAACCCACTATCTTCCCAACGTAGGGCTTATGTAAACAGCGAGGTTATTCGCGCCCGCATTTGTGACGCCCGACTGTCAGTCTATGTAAATTTTAATTAAATCACCACTGTGCCGGATTGTGACTAATCCTTGAAAAGGTCCGAGGCATTAGCTGCCCGGGGACTCATCTTGGACTAGGGTGAATAGGGGTTATGATGACCAACGCTTTTTGTTCTTTGATCTGAACGTCAGTAGAAGTTTAATTATTCCATTCTTGTCCTAAATACCGTAAAACAGTAAGTAAGTATTTGTCGTTGTAGCGACTACAAGAGTAATCCGGCGCTACAGCTTTTACTTTTGGATAAAGCCCAGTACGAATTATCCCGGACATTGCTCGTGCGCCATCACTAAATCCCGCGCACTTCTTCCATTCAATGTCTCTGAATGTATGACCCGGTATTTTATTTTGATGGCGCGGTACCCGGTCGCGACCCGGCTAACGGGAAACGCTGATCTTGTAGTTAAACCACACTCAAGATCGATCTCGTTTTTGAGTTCAGTTGAGTTATTAATAGATACGACCATGTGAAGGACGAACCGACGGTTTGACAACGGAGTTTTGCTACTAGAGACCCATTGGCAGTCCTTCAGTACGGAGACTTTACCAGTTTTTTTTAATCTGTAAAGGTCGCAAACGAGCATGCAGTCCACCTGATGGTAAGTGGTGTCTGCCACTCATGGACATTAGTTCTCGTCCCCAAGTACGATTGACCCAAGGTTGACCACAAATGCGTTACTATCCTTGAGGACGACTCGTTTGTAAGTAAGATGTTCGCCTCGTTTGTAAGTATAGCCGGCATCTACGCCTCTCCGAACCGAAACACAATAATTGCTTCATGGCGGATTATGAGGGTGGCGGTGGTACCTCCCCGGTTGAGCTACACGAGTTCTACCACCTGGCAGAGTTTTGGTATTAGGGTTCCTTTAAAATAATTTGTGTAGTGAACCTTAAAAAGTTAAAAAGACTAACGTTTACTAGCGTCTCTTCCATTTACGATTTCACCCCAACTCACCCTAACATAGTCCGGCTTTGAATACAAATCTGTCTAACGAGTTTGCTGTAACGATCGGCCGATGATTAGACGATTAGTCACGGCTCTTGATTTCCATGCTAATTAGTTGGGAATTTTGTTGGTGACCATCGGGAATTTAAAGTAATGAGATTGCTGATACCTAATCTTAGGAAATGCTTGATTCGTCATCGTCATAATCATTATTGTCCTTGAGTATCTATTATTAGGTAGGTACTTCTTACTACTGATGTGCTGGATCATTTACCAAGTAACTATATCCGCGGATACGGATCCGAATACGGATATTTGTTGTCAAGATCCACGGATACGTTGGCAGAACGGTATAAGAATGGTAAAACTCATGTAGTTCAACCGGGAAAGTACCACTGGTATCTTCATAATCCTCAGTGAAGTATGCTTCAATGAATTGTCATTGTGTTTCGGTTTCGATGCCGGAGAGGCGTGATTGTCGGCTATACCTACAAACGAGGCGAACTTCCTCCGAGTCTCAAGGTTGACCACGCTTTGTGGTCAACCTTGGGTCAATCGTACTTGGGGATGACTACTGATGTCCATGGGTGGCAGTGACCACTTTCCATCAGGTGGACTGCTTGTTGGCTACCTTTACACAATAAAAAAAATACGGATCTTAACTTTCTGTCTGTTTATCCGATTCTTAAGATCGTGCGTGTGACCTCGATAGCGCCACTTGTTTTCTTTCATCTTTGATGTTTGTCCAGAACAAAAGTTTATAGTGTTAGTGACACGTATCTAAAAGTTTTTAGTGAATACAAAATAGCCCTGTGTAGAATTTCATCTATGTGTTGAAAATTTATTAAGGTAAAACTGGCGAATAGGTAGACTGTACATTGAACCCTTGGGATTTGACATGACATTTTACTGGGTGGATAATTTGTATTTAAATGAATTTTAAATAAAGATAGGTAAAACCGCCGCCATCTTTTTGCAGCACCATAGTTTCTGGTTACACATGAGGCTGTAATATCGAATCTTAGGGGCAGCAACGCATTTTAGTCAAATTCAGGTGCAATTGAATAGTACAATTAGTTTTGACTTGGTTTCAAATAAGTATCTAGCTTATTATTGTACTCCCTCGCCCCAGGGAGTTTTCAAATCTAACAAACTAACGTTAAATGAAGGACACATCGCTTTGAAGCTACGCAGGTGTATGTAAAATATATATGAAATTTAACCAGCAATAATTGATTTGCTAGTATTACAACATTTTATAGTAACATATAACGTTTCACTTGCAAGCTTTGCGTTGTCAAATCTGAGGGTCTACTCTGTGCATCCGACAACGAAATTTCGGAACCCGATTTCGGAAGGTATTGACTTTAAAATTATCTTATTAATTTTTTTGCCGGATATATGGATGTTAATAGTAGGATACGATAAAATGTTGTACGTCGTTAGACATATTAAAACAGTCTTTGGTTAGTGATGCAGAGATACACGGAGGTAACTTATTAGAGTAGATATTGACATAAAAAGTCAGTGACACAAAAATATAATTAAATGTTTCCCTGTAATTAACTAAATGGACAATGGTTGCAAATAGTAGAAATTACCTATATAGTTTTTATTAGTCACATACGTCGATAGTAAAATGAATAGGAAATGGACGAAAACTTCAACGAAACTACGGTTGTAGTGTGTGTAGAGTAGGTCCCCTGATTTGGCGTTACAGGATCTGATTAATTACCACAGAATGCGAGCGTCTGTTGCAGATAAATGACGCTTTGATGTCCCGTGAGGACGCTACAGACGGTGTAATGGCTCGTTTGCATATTAACTTACATGAGCTGTTTATTATAAGGTTGTGACTGTTTATGGTTGTGAAGTCATGAAACCGAACGTAATCTAGATTCACGCTTCTTTTGTATTTTATTTGTTTAAGGTTTCAAACATAGGGTAGTTTAAATCGCCAAAAATAAGCTTAAAGAGGTTGAAATAAGGGATGAAAATTTGTATGAAGTTTTGTCATTGTCAAAGATAAAAACATTAAACTTTGTATTTAGGCATTAGATAGGAAGTAAATAAATATGTGTGTGTATTAGAGGGTTTGACATTTCGACTCCGACGATGCAAAAATATGATTTCCCGTAGCAAAGTCTTCTGGCATTCGCTTCGAAGGGCAATAATATGAGAAAGATCGCGAGCGAAGCCGCGGGTAAAATCTAGTTAATAATAAATACTAAATATGTCTTCACATTATTAAAACTAAAAATAAAATACACAAACCGTTGCATTGTTTCATCAAAAACTAGTTCAATCCTTTAATTGACTATTCCCGGTATTCTTAACAAGATTGTCTATAAAAAGCCAAAAATAGGCCACCTCAACCACAATGGTAGTGCGTTGCGCTCAAAACAAAATTAATTGTTCTCAAACTTGAAAATGCTCGGCGCTTCATTGTTGTATCGTCGGCGTTTAAAGATTAGCAAGCATCTTTGGTTATGTAGGTATTATAAAAATGGGCGAACTTTTGACCATATGTACGAATGATATAAAACAAAAGGTTTGGTTGAACGGAACACTTTATATTAAAATACACCTACTATTCATGTGTTCTGTTAGTAGTTACATACGTAGGTCGGTAAAACACTGCTTTACATTCCGTAAACTTTAATACCTCCAATGTTTGTGCAATAAATAAACAATTTCTTTTGATTTATCTTCTAATAATAATAATTTGTGCCCTGTACAAAATAAATATGTATGTAATATGTATTAAAAGACTTATCATGAGCTGTGATGTCACGATAATAAAATGTCTCTACGCCAATGTATGTACACAAAACCCTGTGGGAATATGTTTTTTATCGTATAAAAGTAGCAAACGAGGGTGCAATCCACCTGACGGTAAGTGGTCACTGCCGCCCATGGACATCAGTAACCATCCCCAAGCACAATTAAATCATACCTAAGTTAGATCACAGATGCGTTGCTACTGAGAACTAAGATATTCGCCTCGTATATAACTATAGCCGGCAACCATGCCTCTCCAAACCGAAACACAATAATTGCTTCACGGAAGATAATGAGGGTGGCGTTGGTACCTTCCCGGTCGAACTAAACGAGTTGTAAAATATCATCGTCTATTTTCTCATCGCTCGTAGTAGAGACCGTCGGTATATTAGATCCGTACGGACAGCGTGACGTAAGAATAATTCGATTAATTCCTTTTATTATCCTTACCCGTTCCAATTGTTGGTAGCCGGTAGCCGAAAAGATAATCCTACAACTAGGCCCTTTTCTCATAGTTGAAAGAATAGTGGCTACCCTTTACATCTTTTGACTCTATACAAACAATAATAGACAGTATGCTCATTGTGTTATGTGTCATTTTTCCGTAAACTCGCCACCAATAAAACTATGTTTGTTCTCATAGATAAAAGGATAATCGCGGCTCTATACACATTTTAACTCGATGCATACAATTTTCGAAATTATTCATGAGTGAACATACGAGTAATTTTTGAAGGGAGATTTTGAAAGGAGTCATGCTGTGAGGTGCCAAAACAGCTGTCTAGTTTACCGGTTCCTCGAAGGACGAATTTAAACGATACAGATTAAAACAACACGTTTAACGTGTAATACCGCTATTTCTGTAAGTCCAGAATTTAAGGTCAAGGGTTCCGGCTACCGTCAAACAATATGTTCTTTACTACTCATAACTGATTTATGACTATTCTTTCCTTTACTCACTTCCTACTTTTTAACTTTTTTGTAGAAAGGAAGTACCATATAGTAGTGATCACTCTCATTGAAACTTTGTATAGAACAGACAAAATTTAAACCCTACCATACATAATGCAGTGATAAGTTTTTCTCAATAAATATGTAAAAATCTCGTGTCACGATGTTTGTGGGGGCTAATTTCCGAAACTACCGGATTGATTTTAATTTAAATAAATTTCGTACAGATATGTAACTTTGTCTGACATAAAACATAGGCTATATTTTACTTCGATTACTGTCCTGAGCTTTGTTATTACAGATTGGCAGGACAACGACTGCCCGGCCAACTAGTTTCTTATAAATTTCATAAAGTTAACTAAACATACAAAGCCAAATTGTACCATTACTTAATTCAAATTAGATCGTTTTGCGTTTATGTACATTTAATGTTGTCAGATCCTTTCGAACTAATTTCTATATTTGCGACCGTTATACATATATCCCGCTGTATAATATTTTTTCATAGATTTAAGGTCCTTGCGTCTAAGCGGTCAAAACAATAAAGATTGGCTGCGCACGTGTTTGTGTATAAACTTCCATAAAAAAATCTAAAACTACGGCCTAATCTTGCCGTTATCAGTAACATGAATGTTAAAGAGGGTCACATATTTCTCTTCAAATGAGACTTTCTCTGTGACATCGAATCCTGCTCAGCTATATTAATGATACTCTGTACCTTAAAGGTAGAACGGAAAGCTGTGGACTTTCGGCAGTTAAAACTTATCATTATTTTCAACATTCGTTAGTATGGGTAGGTGCAGCCTGGATATCCCGAATAAGTCCTTCTTATTGTAGTTATGGTTAGTTATAGGTACAGGTGATTAGAGGAATATTAGTGATTTCGGACAGTCACCATAGAAGGTGCATTAATACACTCAAAGGAATAGCTAGCTAGCCCTTTAATTTTTGAATATTTTTAGATGGGCCTAAAAGATATTTATTTCATTACACCATGCAGAAAAAACATTGATTAAAACAATTAAGTAATATGTTATCTATTAATCCATCGCAAAAAATCTGCGTGAATTTAAACTTCAATATCTCTTAAATGAAGCCGTTTTATCTTATCAAAATATTTTGAGTAAATAAATGAATGAATTTATAAATACAAATACAATAAAATACAATACAAAAATTCTTTATCTACACCAAAAACTTATACATAAAATAAATACTTTTAAGTATTTATAAGTTTGTGGTTTAAATAATCGCCAACCTTCCGCCAAACACCCTGAATAAAGCACCATTTATGCGACTATTCAAGTCTTAAAGTATTTTGTACTGTACTGAAACCTGTTTGTTCATAAATGTTATTTTACCAATTTGTTCTACTATATGTAGCAAGGTAAGATTTTATCTATAGCAATCCACATTTATAATTCTCAGTAGTTAAAGATTACTTGCTGACTCGACGAACGTTGTTCCGTCATATTAATTAAAATACTAATATCGCTATTAAAATAGGGGTTCGTAGAAGGGCAAAAATTAAGTGTTATATGTATCTTTAATGCCACATCATAAAAAAATAAAATAAAATATTCTGTTCAATAATTAAAAAAATATAGGAGTGGGCCACTTTTATCACTTTGGGATGTGAAAAATAGTCTACGGCCTAATCTCAGACCTACTGAATGTACACACAAAGCTTCATTAGAATCGGTCAAACTATTTCACATATAATATTAAGTATTAGAGTAACATGAGAATTTACTATGTGCATACCTAATGTTACTCTTACAGGTAGCTTTTGCATGCCTGTTATTCGCTAATTTATTTACTGCTTGAAAATTGCTGTGATCTTTAGCTGAGGTGACAGGAATGTTATTCGATTGTTTTATTAGTACAAAGTTACTGACATTTTGCTTCACGAAATGTCATTCGGTTTATCGGATCCCTAAGGGATACGATAAACTTTAATGATTCATTAGTTAAGCAGTTACAAAGAAATAGTTATAATCTCTCATTATCAGTCTGTTTTACATTATGTTTATTATTAGGAGTATTTATACAATCTGTGTTGTATAAACTATCTTTATATAAAATAATAAAATAACGTATGAAATGAGACTAATTTTCATTAAAACTCGATAACGGCTAGACTACTAGTTTTGAAAGTTTATAGATGTCTAAGGAAGATTTTAAAAGGTGAAAAAAAATGAAGAAATTGTAAGCAAAAATAATAAAAGCAACAATTTTATTTTCCCTTACAAACTATTTATACAGGTGAAATACGATGCGATCAAAAAATAAATAATATGCAAGGAACTTTCACATTATTTAATTCTCAGGCGACACGACGTTCGCAGGTTCTGCGAGTAATATATAAATACTAGCAAGCCCGGCCCGCTTCGCTGGGTGTAAAAAACCTTCTGTTGATCTGATCGCTACCAAACTTCACAGATCGCTACCAATCTAAAATGTCCTGTAATTTTCATCGAAATCGATCCAGCCGTTTCGGAGTCTATAGGAAATATATTTTATACACTCATCGCCTTTTATATGTATATGGAGATAAATAGCGTAATAGAAAGTACTTTCTCTTCTCCTTCTGGAGTACAACGTCTTAAATGTTGGTCATGGCTCTATTTTTTTCGAATCTTTGTGTGTATACAAACTTATTATAATAACCCACATTTTATAACGGCGTAGTAAACATTTTGAGGAAGGTGTGAAAATTTACGAGTAAACTTAATATTCTCAAAGGTTAAATCTGCTCAACTGGTACTTTAGATATAAATTTGGAACATTGCTTTAATAACCCCTTTTCTTTGTAAGAGTACACGCGCCCTACATTAAGTCAATTTATTCAACATTCGAGACAATAGTTTTTATCAAAATTACAAACTTACTCCTTCTGTCCTGTTTAAAATGTTTGTCTACGGGTCTACGCGCTTTTTAATCGATTGTCATTAGGGTTCTTTAATCGTGGACCCAATGCGGGTGATCCGCCAGATGTTCAGCTCAACATGGACAGGAAACGCTCTTAATTGACGATATCTGAGACCCCAATCAGAGGGTCCATTTATAGACACCAAACACATTGTCCGACAATTTTAATAATGGCGTTATAAGGATCAGTTTGGTAACTACAACATACAATATAATGCCATAGCTCATATACTAATTTGGAATTTTTGTGACACAGATGTAGAAATGTGTGGTACAGATGTAGCAGTTTCTCAAATTTGGTTTTAAATAGTACACTTGTTGACACAATTTTGCCCAAGTATTTGGTCCATGTGTATGACTGTACATATACAAAAAAAATTAAGAAGAGTAGTAGTAGAAGAGTAGTAAGTAATATTACTTAACAAAAGGAGTAAAACAATATTATATTCAAAGCAGGTTATCTACAGAAATACATCCATTTTATTTGGATTTACATATTACCTAGCTTTTGTTCATTTATTTATGAAGTAGAAGCGAAGGAGTCTTTTACGTTACTCCAATACACATGTACTAATACTAACATAAACCTTACAGATACTGTATGACCTACAATTTAAACGAACAGCATGATCGTGACTAACACGAATCCAATTGCTTATCCGGCGAAATCTGGCGAAGCATCCCTTCACTTTCCGAAACTAGTGGTATTTAAGTCATTCAAAAAAGCAATTCATCCGCGATAAAAAGCGCATTCGCTTGTTTAATCACAACATAACTGACCTTATTACTGGATGTGGCCTTGAGTTGAGACACGAAAAAATTGTGGCCAGTCACTTGAACGTGAGTCATGAGTCAGTGCGACTGCCTCGAATCGCGTGTAACAATCATTGTTTATTTGTTTTATTTTGTTAAGAATGGTATTCGTTTAGGCAGGCACTGGTGGATTTGCAATTTACAATTTGTATCAGGCAACTGTTAATGAGTACACATGATTGTGAACAAGAATGATTTATGATATTATACAAATGTATGTGTTACCTCTATAGTAGACTACAATTGAAACGTGTGCCGTTTGGTATATAGATGAAACTAATATTTTTGAATATCTGTGCGATATTCAAGAATGGGAAGATATTACTTACATGCTACTTATTTACTTCAAATATTTTTTTAGTATTCTTTGAAGTAAAACGACGTTAGTTTCACTGATCCGTCGCGCGCGCAAAATTTGTCTCAATTTCGTCGTTTTTGTACCTGTCTCTATAGCGAACTTAAGAGCTTTATAACTTCATAGATAGTTGTATAGAAACGTTATAAGGTTTTGAAAATTACCTTTATAATAAATTGTAGGTATACCAAACATGGATGAAAAGGGCATGGACATATTTGTATGGTGATTGTTGTGTTGCGAAGGTTTCGTGTTGAGATATTTTGAATCATGTTCTATCCAGATATTTAACAAGTTCAAGAATACTGTATACAATAAATGCAATCTTTTCAATTTAAGTTGATAGTGAGTCCAAGTCTTTTCATAATCATATTTTTGAGTAATGTCGTGTAATCTTTTTTCAACGTTCTATGAATTCTACATTAGGGCTGTTTGGAATAATCCGCTTTGTAGCGATAAGACCACTTATTCGTGCATTTAATGTTTGTTTTTATGAACTTGTTAATCTTTAAAGAGTAATAAATAAGTAGAATAAATAATCATAATCCCTATTTTTAAAAACAAAATGTAATCATAATACATAAACATAAAATTAGTAATATAACAATTAGCATGTACAATTTGTAACATACCGATTAGATAGATTCTTAAGTAAGCTTGACGTTGTATGAATATTCATATCAATGTTTACATGATAACCATAATACTTTTAAAAGTCCAAGTTTAAGATCAAAACCTATCAAAATCCACAAGAAATCCACGCTTTGTCCCGCTACCTGTCCCATCCCTCGGCGCCCTTTACACTGTTCACAATCACTATCCCCTTTGTCAGTTTTTTGTTAAGATTGAATTACGGGTTGTGAGGGTGCTCCACCATTCGTCACAGCCGCATTCCGTCTAGTAATTTGGTGGCATCAAACATAAGACTTTTTAGAGATAGATAAAAGTTATTTGGTAAAAAAGTGGCCAAGTTTAGTGTGAAATTGACTTTATGACTTTTTATATTCACAGTATAATTAAAGATTTCCTATGTGTACGATGCTATAAATATGCTCAAATATGAGAACATAAACAGCCAGACCATAAACAAAATATATAATATATTTCAGATACTTCTTTGGCCAGGAATGGAATTTGTAAACATATGGGTGTTAGAATGGTACGAAGGTTCTACCAAACGGTTGGAAGCCACACTAGTAATTACTAAATATTGTACTAAATACATTACATTAATTTTTGTAATTTCTCTACGCTAAGTTAATTTATGCTAAATACGAAAATAAACGCAAATATCCATTTAAAGCTTCTTCATATGTTACTGTTACATATAATATATATTACAAAAAAATGCAACACGCCTTAAATTCCAGAGAATTTGTTTTAAATAAATGATTAGGCCCAATTTAAGAATACTTGGCGTGTCAAACTACCGCGCGCCCGCACTGTCCGTTGGGTATCCATCAGGTCGGATCATATTTTATAATGCTCTATTCACTCGGATGAATGGAGGCAGCGAGCAACCCAACACCAGAAGCGTAGCCGTGCTTGCGGTAACAAAATTATCTTTGTTTGTAAGATATCATCTGACCCTAAAAATAACGTCTCAAAATTTTCAATTTCTAAGTAGGGTTCTGAGTTGTCAAATTCAATCTTTCATGGTATCTAGACAGTTAAGAGTCGTAGAGTAGACCACTCTAAGTTTTAAGCTTGTAGATATCACAATAATATTTCTGTGTGACGTAAGAACGTTGCATGAAATGTATTTTTATTTTAGGTCTCAAAATACTTACTGCGAACAGTTACCTTTATTGTCAGTTACGTAATTAAAAGTACTAAAACCTTTACGGAGTAAATTCACAATGTATACATGAAAGTCTTTTCGAAATAGGTTAAGCATTTTCCAAGATTAATTAGTTCCGCATGTGTAGCCCAGACAACACAAGAAACATTTTGAAAGTTTAGTATTGTCACTTCTCATTTTGATAGTAGGTTCCAAGTAGGTATTTACGCGAAATAAGTATAAATACTTATTAATATCTTTTTAATATATAAAAAATAGTGTTTGTCTGTATGTCCTTTATAGAATCGTAAACTGTGCATTTGGTCATGTGATGATCTTTAGCAAAGTTGTTGTGTCATTCCAATGAATTTCATATATTGCCGTGACAGACATAACTTTTTTACTAACAATATTTATAGTTAAAACAGGACAACGTTATAGTTGGTAATAATAACTGCAATTTGCAGAGAGAGCGCAATATATTTCCTTGTGTAAAGACAGGTTCATTGTCAATGACCGCAAATTATTAACTGGGTGTTAGACTGTAACGCGTGAGATTGTCCACATATTCACATACACAAGGATATTTAACTGTGCATACAACGGGCCGTTAGCCTTAATTAAAGATATAGTTACGACAGTTTAACCTCTAAACTGGGTACTGTGTATGTAATTGTGTATGATGTTAAACGAATTTTAATGACTTTATGTCGTATTGTCCGAACCTATGCCAGCTGACTAGTTGAAATAATAATGTTGTGCTACCCTTTGCGAGTGCTCTACCATTTTTTATGTAATGGAGCAATTGCAGTTATAGTTGAGGTTTTAAGGTCCGTTTTAATAACATAAACTTGAGATTGAGCTCGATCTTGCGTGCCGCTTTAACTCCATTATTACTATTCTATGAGTACCATAGTACTTAAACTGATCTTGAATTTTCTTTATTAATACGGCCCTAAATGATATTATTTAAACAAGACGCAATGGTGCAGTCCAATTCTTTTTCCAATATTGATATTTATGTGTAATTAATAAAAAAATATATGAATAAAGTGAGTAATATCTTAAGACCATCAAGATTCTAATAAACAACGTAGTGGGATATCTGAAGTGTTATCCGGTAGGAGTACGTTTCGGGAGTATTGGAGAGAGAAATTCCTGGATAGATTTCCATAAATAAAATACAATGGTTGAAATCTTTTATGTCTATAATTACTGACCAGTAGATGAGCCACTACCTTGTTGTAAACATAGCTTTAGAGCGTAAGAATATAGTTCAGAGTACCCATGTCTGGGACCTTTATATACCAGAAATATTTGAGGATCGTTCGATGCATGAGACAACTAGTCGGTGTTCATTTGAAGTAGTCCATTACCGGCCATCACCATAACCCATCTCTGCCTTATACTTAGTATAAGGGTACTACGGTAGCTGTATAATTCTATGGTCTTGTTAGTATTGCTATTCAATTTTTTGTAGGCTTTTGAAAATTAAGAAGTAACATCTTAATATTTAATTGTGCATCGGTCACCAAACCTCGGTCATAATTAGAAGAATGTACATGATTCATTACGTGTATATGCAGTCAACAATTCATTAGTACCTAAATACCTAGAAACTGACGAAGAGTTCTTATCATTTTCGGAAGCGCATCTTATCTGACCATCATTAAGGATCTTTACATTCCAGTGTTGTTCGTAAGACTTCTAACAATAGACAAATGTACTTAAATATGAGGTGTTTACATTTTTCTAATGCAACTTCTCATTAAATATTACCAAGAACACTATTAGATAGGCGTTCATGAGAATATAATTGAATATGTAAATTTACTTTCAGATGACCTTAAATATTATTTACTTAATAGTTTATTTTAGTTACGCCCTATAAATTATCTGCGTACTTAATTATTTTATAACACTGTCGATTCAGTAGTTTTTAAGGTACACACGGAAAATAATTTTAAGAAATAAAGGCCAAAAATACCAATATGTTTTTTTTCGTATTTGTTATTATAGAATTTATAATAATACATATTCTGTGAAAATTTTAAATGTTGGGTACGGAACTCTAAAAATATCAATTCCTAAATTCGCTGGTTTTAACATTTTCGCCATACTTTTACTACTACTATGGTAAATCCGCCAATGACGGATAGATATTCATTCCAATCTATTACTTTACATTTAAATACAAGCTAAAATCTTGATAGAAAAGTTACGTACAAATAAGTACCAACTACTAATGGTAAGAGTGAGTAACCGCGGTGGTTGGTTTTGCAAGAGAACGTTACACAACGCACGAAGGACGCGAGGCGAGCCCGTGACTCGACCTTTTAACAGCGACATTTCAAACCTATTATTAACGTTGAAAAGTTTCTCAGTGCGCTTACTAGTATTTTATGTTATCGGGTAATGTAAAATTAGATATATATATTCGGTTTACAGACACCCATTTCATTACAATTATTATTGAACGATGAGATGCGATTTTAGGGTAACGCATCGGTGACGATTCTAAGATCACCTTTAGGTTAACTACTAAAGAACTCGTTGTAGCCAATTTTTATTAGATTAGACTGATATGCTTCTTTTCGCTCTCTAAATCCCTTAAATGTCTGTGTTACTTGTGTAAATCAACTCTAAGATATGCCTAATCAAACTGAATCATTATGAATTCGATCGAACTGATAATCATACTTTATACTCACTAAAATTCCCTCGGTAGGTGCGACGTTTATGCGTAAAGCTCTAAGTTATGCCTAATGTAACATAAACCGGGAGTTTACTGGCACGGTGACTACTGCGTACAAGTTAAAATTTCAAGCAATGAATATTTCCTTGCAAAAAATAAGTAGTTTCTCTTAGTTAACAGTAACCATCGAAACATAAATAGAGCTGCCAAAAGGGGCATTACCACACTAAATAAAAGACAGCGTTATTAAGATAATACATTTCATTTATTTTTATATTAGGTAATTCTATAACAATACTTTTAACAGTCTTAAAACAAACGACTTAGTGAGACGAGCGGCGGTCAACGCCGTAGTCTACCGATATCTACAGTATTTACAAGTAATTCTTCAGGCCATATGCATAAATCGTTAGACACATGCTACCGTATAGCGACAGTTTTAAATTGTTTTAACGAAACAAATGTTCAATCAATACAGTTTTAGCATTTTAGTCATTGTCTTTTATCAGCAACTATATAAATAAGGTCATTAAAATTCCTTTATTCCAAATACTGTACTGATGAATCGCTGTTTCGAAAGCACGGCTCTATTCCAAAATCCCCTTCTAGGATCATCATGCGTTAAATTTCGTGCGCTTGTGGCCATTACGTTCATATTAAGAAACAGTGCTTGAGATATTCGAGTTGAGAGCATATCTAACGACTTAAGTTAGGCACAAGTGAGGGAAGCAAAGGCGCGCGGCGCAGGGTTAGTTGGCGCGCTGAAGCGCTGCACGCTCGAGCAAGGCCCCGCGCCGCGCGCCACCGCCTCGAAGAACTGCCTCAAGTCGCTCACCGACCTTGTCGGGGGCGCCTGCAAATCGTGAAGCGACGCTGCGCGTCGAGGCGTCGTTTCGGCTACGGTCATCGGACGCGCCAGTTGCTCGCTACTGCGCGCTAGACTTCCCCCGCTTTGGGATAAAGATTCGAATAACGCACGCCGTTCGCGCACTGGAACGTATTGCGAGACCGCTTCGTGTGCGTTAGGAGAACACGATCTGGCGCGATTCTCTAGGGATGCAGTTTTCCGTCTAGCTGCCTCCATTGCAAATCTTCCCCGCTCTGCTCCGCCCGCAGAACCCTCCCATCGCTTGAGGTACCTGTGTCGGCCCAATCCTGATTCCCCGAACCTCGTCGACCGCGGCAACGTGTGATGTAGCGGCGGGCTCGCGTTCAACTTGCTGCAATTGTCGCATTTAATGACCTTGGCTTTCCGAACCGGCGCGTCTACCACATCGATAGTCTTTAGAGCGTCGAGGGACAGTGAAAGGTCTAGACTGCGATCGGACGATGAGTCGTAATCGTCGTCTTCTACGACGATGCCCTCATCTGTTGCGGCAGGTGAATGATCTCTCCGGGATATTAAGGTTTCTGAAGAAGTCAGTAGCCTCCGTCGAGCTCTCGGCGGCGGTCTGGGAGGACATGCGGGTGTATCCTGTTGAGGAGCCTCTTTCTTTGGGTCACGATTTGACGTATCTGCTGCGGATAACACGTCCAAAAAGCGGACTTGTGGAAGTGGTGTTTGGCCGAGTATTTCAACACATAGCGCTCGCACCCACCTGGCGTATTCTGTCGCATTACAAGCCTGTAACAAAAGAAACTAGAGTTAACACAAGTAGAAATAAATAACCATATCTATATATAGACACAAAATTTATAGCTTCATCCAAAACGGGTTGGTTTGTAGTGCCAAGTATGAATATTTACAATAATAGTTCAACCGGAATCGAGAGGGGCAAGCTATTACTCTAGAGTGACTATCGTTGCTATTATTTTTTACAGTCATATTTAAACCGCTTCTCCCATCTTAACGTGTTTCCTTTACGTGTCAACACCTTCGCATTCTAGCCCTTCTTATGGTAAATAGACCCATCAAAAGGTCGTGAATCACAAAGGGCAATGATTTACGGGTGTTTCGCTTTATTTGGGTCTATTAAAGTGAGCGAATCGTGAGAAAGGCGAGTTTTGAAGGGACCCAACGTCTTGCAAGACGATGCTCCTTTTCTATTCACACACGTGTACCAGGTTTATATTACTTTACCTACACACGTATGATTAAACAGCTGACCTTTTTACATGTCTAGCTATACAAATAGTACAGTATAACCGTTAAAAGAAAAATATTCGTATTTTGTTCGTAAGCGGTTTTTTTCCTACCTTAAAAAGTCTTGTGAAGCTATCACAAAGATACATTACTAAAAAGTAAAATTCATCCGCAATGCTTAATCCTCTTTCATTCAAAGACCTTGATACTTTGTTTTGGTATAATATTTTGCTTCTGATCATTGCTTGATAAATTTAACAGCAGCATCATATAAAGTATTTATTGGATACATCTTGTATTGTAATTTTAACACATGTTCCAACACTTGTTTATCGAAATGCCTTATCTGGCTATTATTTCATACTATCAACTAGGTTTTGATTGCTTCCTATTACAAAAGTAATTAATCAATCAGATTGCGTGCGTAACGAATTATCTCTTACGTGTATGTGTGGGTGGGTACTCACGTGTAGCTACTGGTCATTGTCTAACCATGACAATGCCTCATAAATAATTAGCAGCGGATATCGTTGATCTATATGTTACGTGACTCTTGTCGATGTAGTCGCGAACTCGATGTAATTATTATGTAGACCTGTTGTAATTAATATCTACGTCGTTACTTAGTGTCATTGTCTATTAATGTATGAGTAATGTATGTTGATGGTTTGGTTTCTATATAGTAGGGGAGCCCAAGAGGGGATTTCGGGATTTACTCGAGCGCGTCAGATTAACATATGGGGGGATGCCTAGCACC